>JAPQRP010000020.1:3429861-3441900 GCA_037367295.1 Apogon hyalosoma
TAGGGTTGAAGATGGAGCTGTGGAGTTGAATGAATGAAGAATTCAGACCCAAGCAGAGCATTTACAGTTTATGTAGATGACAGGAAACATAATTCCATAAAAAAAATAAATAAATAAAAGCACAAAATATCACTAAGTGATTTCAGGAGAAAGACTCCTCACTTTAATTAACCCTCATGCATCAGTTTAATTTACTATTGGACTCCTGATTTTGGCTGGTGTGTACAGTCCAAGGGTTATAATCTGCTCAGTTTGTATAGTAGTTTTTTGGAAGTGGACATTTTATTCTTAATGACTTAAGAGGGTAGTACATTTCTCCCACCGTGTTCTATTGATCTTTTAGAATTTGTTGAGGGAAACTTTGTTATTAAGAAATTGTTCCCTATGCACTAATGCAGTCAAAGAAGAAGAAACATTTGTCTTAAATGCGCAAAAATATCCGTAATGACGGATGAAGGTTAAAGGTCATTTAGTAAGTGCAATCTTAGAAATATTTCGGCGCCGTTGTTGGTTTTAATCCACCGTAAAGCGGTGTGTAAAAAGGGACAACAGAGCTTGTATTGTCCAAGGAACCTCATATCATCTTCTCATTGACCGAGCCATAATCACCATGTTTCATTGTGCTTCTCTGTCTTGTGTTTTCCCTGGTGTCATGGTTTGGCCACAGATCTTTGAAGGACAGTTATTTGTAACCAGATAGTAAAATGGTTGAGTGGACTAGAGGTCACTGGTGAATCTGTGATTATAACCTTCTTCTTTAAAGACAGAGGCTCCATAGTGAACATGGAAACACTGTCGTCTTCTGAAACATTGATTCACCAATAAAATCCACGAAGTCTGTCAAATAACAGTAGATGTAGATGCTTGTTTTATGTTGTTAATGATATGTTTGGACAAAAATGTCACCTTTTCTTCAGTTTTCTCTCTTTTGATAAAATAACCTTTGAATTTACTCTGAGCTTTTATGAACATCTTCATGAGTCAGTAAATTAAATATAGGGAAATACCTGATTTTGACTGAAAAATGCAAAATGCAGAGAATAATATTATGTTAAATGATGATAAATCACACGTAACAAAAAGGATCATGTGAATGCTGTCACAAAAACATGTCTAGTTCTTTAAGGGTGAAGGTTTTGAATGCAGACCTTTCATTTTTAGTGTATATTTCAGTGTGAAATTGGTATTTTCAGTGTGATGTTAGTGCTTTCACTGAAGTAAACAGTCTGAATACTTCAACTTCTGTTGAAATGAGTCCATGAAATATGTACAGTATGCTCCAAACTCTAACATCTTAAACCTACAGGCTGCCGCTTCAAGGACTTCAAGTGGTTTAAAAGCTGAGCACATGTGGTGGGTCTGAGCTTCTTCTGGACCACTGAAAGATAGAAACATTCCAAGAGTGTATGCTCTGACGTAGACACGCGAGTCCTTGCAACACTGAAATGAACACCACGAAGAGACTTTTGTGACATCACACGGAGAGCAACATGAACAAAGTTAAATTGGGAATGACTGATTAAAGTTTGGAGGAACGTGTGAGATGATGTACATCATGTGTCAATTTGTGTTTCTTCCTGAGGCGGCTTTGTAAATTTGCTGTTTAAGCAGCCAAATGAATTTAACCTAAGCTGTGGTTAGGTGGATTTCTGGGTAATGGGAAGCCTCAGAGGAATAGCAGGAGTTTCAGAGGGGAAAGACCTCACCATTGGCCCGATCAAGTAGCAAGATTATTTCTGACATTGGCCTATTTTTCCCTCCTTGATGTCTATTGACTTCATTTTTGCCTAAAGTAGGATATCATTATTAAAATTGCAACCATGCATGGTGAAAGTCATCTAACTTTCATGGTGGAGTGGATTAGGGTTCTGAAGGTCTCTTTGAAGAGCAGATCCCTGAGGCTTTCTCCAGTGGCCACAGCACATGGACAGGGAGGTTCTTTGTTACAAAGATGGCAATGATGTCTCAGTCAATAAAAGACGACGAAGAGATGAGGGTGATGATGGACTTTCTAAAATATCTGCCACATATTCTCTTATAGTTTTCCTACTCACTCGTTCTTTCTTCCTCTGTCTTAGTCTCTTTACCTTAACGTCATCAGATGGCTCTAATTATTTGTGTCCCTATTTTTTTTCGTGTATCCCTTTAAAAATGTGTTAGCACTTTGCGCATTCTTCAATCAGCGGATAATTTAAGACAGGTTCTGTCGTAGTTTAGACATTAAATGGTTGACAGACAATATCAGCCTTAGTGCCTTTTCTACTTCCCTCCATCTGCTCCATCAGAGTTGAATTTAGAGTTTCATATTGAATTTTAATGCGTTTATCTTTACACTGCCTGTTGCTCAGTTCCCACAAAGACCTTCTGGATCGCAGTTGGTGTTGATACTTAACAAATGCAGGATTGGATATGGTTATAGTTTTATGTTTAAACACTAAAATTGATCCCATTCTTCTCTTCATGGCCTCAAGATTTGACCGGTTTCTGGAAGTAAAACATCCTAGCAGGAATAAAGAACAGAACATTAATTTATGAGCATAGGTGGAACACTTTGAGTCAAGGTGAAAGCTGGAGTCAGAAGTGGCAGATTGATAGACTGAAGCTGAATATCTACAGCTCTAGAAAAAAAAAAAAAAAAGAGCACTACAAAATGATCACTCTTCTCTGATTTTACCATTTATAGGTATGTGTTTGAGTAAAATGAACATTTTTGTTTAATTCCCTAAACTAACGACAGCATTTCTCCCAGATTTCAAATAAAGATATTGTTATTTGGAGCATGTATTTGCGGAACATGACACGTGGTCAAAATAACAAAAGGATGAAGGTGTTTTCAGACCTCAAATAATGCAAAGAATACCAGTTCATAATATTTGGTGGCATAATCCTGATTTTCAATGACAGCTTTCGCACGTCTTGGCTCTCCACCATTGCTGTTGGATGACTTTATGCAGCTCCTGGCATAAAAGTTCAAGAAGCTCAGCAATGTTAGATCGCTTGTGACCATCCATCTTCCTCCCGAAGTTTAATTTATTAAGAATATTGGTAAAATTGCACTTCAGACATTTCAAAATGTTCATATTTGTTAAGGTTATTCACGTTTTTGTGAAATGAGTTTGTTTTCGTGTGAATACAGTAGAATTACATGAAAATGTTTACATTTACAAAGAGAAAAATTTGGAGTTGTGAGTATTTATAGGTTATTATGATAGTATTTTACTGAGCCGACCCACTTGAGATTAAATTGGTCTGTATGTGGAACTTGAACTAAAATGATTAATATCTTCAGTGTAATTTTTGCATTTCACAAATTCATCCCACGGGCCAGACTGGACCCTGTGGTGGGCTGGATTTGGCCCCTGGGCCGCATATTTGAGGCCTCTGCTATAAATGGTCCAAATATTGCCCTAATCAAGTATCCAAAAAGCCACTGCAGCATGGTGTCTGCTGGAATATGTCTTGACATTATTTTAGCACCGGCCTCTGTTGGTTTCTTCACGCTGCCCAGTTTGGTTGTGTGCTCAGATATGTTCACTGACCTGTAGACTTCAGCCTCAGACTTAGCAAATGAAGGTGAAAATAGTTGTGTGGTTGTAGTAACTCACGGGAAGCCTTCAACCCTCCAGAGTCCAGCGTGGAACCAAAAATAAATAGGCTATTGTTGGAATAGCATTGAATTATATCTACACTGTGCGAGTTAACTTCACACAGTACGGCTGTTGATACAATGACAATACTTCAGTATATATTAATTAACATATAACTAAATTCTAATGCAACTTAACATGAAAATGCTGTGGTCATGTACACAAGGAATTTTTCTGTATCCTGACCTCCTTATATTTGACCCCTAAGGGACCATGAATAATCTTCGACACATGTTTAGTGTCTTTAATGCTCATGATTTCTATAAAAATACCCAAATAGAAAAAATATGGAGAATCTGAGCCTTTCATCACTAGTGAGCCGATAGACATCCTGGGGCAGTGTTTTTCAACCTGGGGGTCGGGACCCCATGTGGAGTTGCCTGAAATTTCTAGTAATTGATAAAATAAAATAATAATAAAAAAAAAAAACAACTTACCAATAAAAAAACATATGGTGAGTTGAGAGACAAGCACAATACATAAAAGACAAATTCTGAAACTGAAGCACCGTGGTACTGTTTATCTGTCAAATGTTAAACGGAAGCACCGTGGTACTGTTTATCTGTCAAATGTTCAAACGGAAGCACCGTGGTACTGTTTATCTGTCAAATGTTCCTTGTGGTGGTTTCAGATGCTGCAGCTCTTTTATAATTCAGTTTAGTTATTATTTGTTCAGTATTCATTGTCAGCCTTGTAAATCCAAGCTGGACTGACTGTACATATCTTGACCAAGGAAAATCAAATCCTCCCTTTGTGCAGTAATCTACAACTGGCTTTTCTGCCTCCGTCCATAATAATATACATTACATAGACTAAATGTCCTCTAAAATTAATGTTTATTTGCAACATAGTATAGCAAACTATTATATGATCAAAAACAAATTCATTTGAGCAAAAAAAAAAAAGTCTCTGTTTTGAATGTCTGGGGTCGGCAGAAATTTGTGATGTTAAAATGGGGTCAGGAGCCAAAAAAGGTTGGAAACCACTGTCCTAGGGGCTACTGCAAGTTTTTCAACTTTTCATCTTTTGTCTGAAACCTTAAGACCTTTTGAAATGTTGAGCTACAATAGTACATATTGTTTATGTCCAACAGATTCTGTGAGGGTGGGGGTTCTGGGTGGTATTCTACTTATTTTGTACCACAAACCAAGAGAGAATGGTAGGAATTTTGCATGTATGTGATTAGTTCTGGGACATGTATTTCAAGAACCATTTAACAAAAAAAAAAGCATGACAGCAACTTTCAGTCACAACTGTAAAAACTAAAGAAGTAAAATGTGTGCAGTGCTGAGTAGTAGACTATACTTTCCTTAGGCCTTATTTAAGTTTGAGAATGATGTCTTTGTCTGCTGTGTTGCCCTTTTCTTGCAGGAGAGCAATGAACAGGCTGCTCTAAAAACACAAGGCTACATGCCAGCTCCAGAGAAAGCCTTTTGGATATCTAATAGCTGTGGACCAGGCCAGCTTAATGTAAGTCTTATTGTGATTACCTGATGTAATGACAGCCAATCCAAATACAGCCTGTAAGCCATTACCAGTTGAACAAGAGAAACATATTATGCATTACACTATGACCGTCTGAACAAAGTCAGAACAATGCAGCACAAAAAAAAAAAAAAGTTTCCACCCTGTTACTGTGACCTCTAAGGGAATAGAGAGGAACTGTTTGGGGGCAGTTATACATCTCAAATGCCATAGTCGGTACCTTTGAAGGCTTGTAATAGACCTTAAAAAGCCCAATCCATAATCTTAACATAAACACAGATAAAGAATCGGAGCGTTCAATCTGACGTAGGTTTTTCAAGTTGACAACGGCATTTTAAAATGTGCCTTACAGCCTGCGTCAGTAATTGCAGGAAAGGTAAATTAGAATGAGAAAAGTACGCTGTAACACAACTACATCATACACCAAACTCGTCAGATACCTGCAAGAAAATATGACTTGAGCAGTCAATTAGTTGCACCCCAGGTCTTTAGTTCTACCATGTGTTTTGGGAGGGGATTAGTGCGAACAGGTAGAGCCGATTGCAGCTGCAGTCGACGTGAATGACAGACATACATGACAGAAATTGGTGGAAAATGTGGCATCTGTGATCGAGGCCAATTTTCCCTTTCGTGTGGGTTGCACCTGATTTTCCGCTCCCTCGGTCCTATTAAGTAAATTGTAGCCACTTTGCATCCAGATATAGAAGTTGTAGGAGGAAAAAAATTTGACAATATTCCAATGTCTGTAGAGTTTCAACAACTCTAAGCTGCTTCTAAAAACATCCACGTGGTTAAAAAAAAAAAAATTACATTTTAAAGCATTTCCAAACTATATCTTGTCTGTTTGTCTTTAGATAGAGCCTGTTGGATTCTCTGACCTCCTGACACTTCATTACTCGATTCATTAATCAGGATTACACTGACTATCTCATTACATGAGCGGAGAAAATTCATCTGTTTGTGCTTCTCATACTTCCTCAGGAATGTCTTCAGAGAGGCATTTTCAGAGTGCTTCATTCAGAGGAAGGCTTGTCCCACGACTTGGCTCTTGGCTGCAGGATCTTTGCATTTATCTACAATGATTTCCCAGCTCAAAGGAATCTATCATTAACGACCTCACACACTTTTGTTTAACTCACTTGTGAATACTCCGTTTTCTAAACCGAGCTTAGCTGCTCTTGTTTAAAACTGTGAAAATAGAATACATATCAGATCTTGACAACTACACGTCATTTTTGTAACACTTTTATTTTGGGCGGATGTGTTCGTTAGTTTCAGATGTGGTTTACGGTACACGTTTAGAGGCTGTTTGTGGTGTGTTGGACGACAAGTGGATGGGAAGGCACCAGATCAGTAAGGAACAAGTGTGAAGGGGTGAAAACCATTCCCAGATTGCTGATATATCCATTTGGCAACAGTACAATAACGTAATTTAAATACTATTTCAGAAATTACATGAGGCAGACTCAATTTACATGATTAGGCTTTAAAACACTGATGTTTTTCAGTCAATTTTGGAGCCTTTAAATGTTTTCCTGAAATCACATTAAAAAACTATGTAACTGCTGAGATCACTTGCTCCGAATTCCTAACCTTTTTCATCAGCATCATTAATCTTCTTAAACAAGTGATTGTATGACAGGCTGGACTCATAATGTGAAGACTATCTGACCCCTTTGGCAGGTTTTCTTCCTTGTTTGAAGACAGAAACATATTAACACAACATATTTACCTCTTTGCCTGCTACAAAAAAAAAAAAAAAAATTGGCAAGACGGATATTTTTTTGTTGTGTGTAAATCAAGAATACCTCATGTATTTTCTTGGATTTAGCCTGCGTGTTCAGGTACAGTTTTTGTTCCAGCATTCCTTAAAAGAAGGCTAAAAACTGAAGCCAAAACAGCATTCAAGGGACGCTTCACCCCCGAGAGAGGAGAGGTATCCTGTTGCTGAAGGTGAGTGGAGGCAGTGTGGCAGAGGAATCATGTGATCACAGTGGGGCCGGTGCGTCCAGTCCTCTCGTGGAGCTGAGAGACCTTCAGGGCGATGTCCACCAGGGGGGCCAGCATAACCTGCACACAGATAACACACAAAACATGTGATAAGCCACAGTCATTTAAACCTCAATGCATGCTTTTCCTATAACTCTGCAGCCTGAGGGTAACATTAAATACGGAACAATGAGGTGTTTGTGGTGGAAAAGCTGTGAAAATCTAGGAAAACCCTCTTGTACAAAGATAAGAAAAAAACATGCAGTCACACAAGATTCATGGTGATCAGCGAATAAATGAGCGGTAAAAAAAAATCAAAACATATAAATCTATATACAGGTGTCATTTCTACTAATATTTATTTTAAATGAGAATGTTGCATCATTTGTTGTTTTTTTTTTGCATTAATTTGTGTAATACTGAGTATATTAATTTCAGTTTACAGCGATACTTTAAAGTTTCTTAGCACTGAAAGTATATGGTTACACCACTTAAACTCATCTAAAGCATTGGCTGCAAGTGTAAAGCCATGATGACAGAAAATGAGTTTAGATTGCCTTCAGTAGCTGATGGTTACTTTGGATTATTTCTGAAGTATAAAATATTTTTGGTTCATTATTAAACATTAGCAAGATAAATTAAACTGGGGCGGCCAAACCCAGTCCTTATAATTAATGGGAAACACTTATACATGTACATTTGACATGAGCCAGAAATGGACAGAATGTAATGTAGTCACAGGAAAAGTGTATTTAGCAGTAATGCTAAGTTTTTTTTTTTTTTTTGCTTCTTTCTGTCCAAACCTGCTTCAATCTGAAGCTTACCCTGTAAATCAAACCTCCTCTGAGCCATCCAAATGAACCATTAATCCACAGGCTGTTCATCTGCCAAGTTACGATTCTGAAGCAGTATGTTTTTGCTTATCTCCTCATTCATGGTGTGTAAGGACTGAAGAGGATGAAGCGCTCCAGTAGAACTTTTACTCGCTTTTTTCTGAAGCGTGTTGCTTCCTTGTACTACATCACCTCCCTGTCCACACCAGTCAAAACGACTTTATGAAGTGTCTAGCTGGAACACATTCCTCATTTTTCCCTTGTGCTATGTTTCCCACTCTTCATTCTGGCCCTGATAAGCTGCCATAACTCAAGACTTGGCCAAACATCTCCATCATGTCCCATGTTGAATACAAGCTCTGGAATTCATTTTTAGAAAGCTCCACCCAATTCAAGCTGGCTGTCTAGCAGTTAATATACTGTTCCAGCCAACCTGAAGGATTTTGGTGCTCGTGTCCTAGATGGTTTTGAGAATGACAACATACTTGAACTTTGGCTGGTTCTGCAGACAGAAGTCCCAAAGTGGGTGGCAAAGTGACAAACTAAGATAATAATAATAGTCCTGTTCTTTCTGTGAGTTTCATGTTCAAAAATATTGATGAGAAATTAAATTATCTGGTTCTGGTGCTGCTCCACTGAATGCTTATTTTCTTTAACCTAATGACTTCAATGTCGAATTCTTCTCTCACTGGACAGAGCTGGCTGACATTATTCCAGATTGTCCTGACCTGTGGGTCCTGGTAAATCTTCTGGGGGTCCTTCTCGTAGCTGTCAATGTAGAGCCTGATGGTTGCCCCCGCGCTGCCTGTACCGCTGAGACGGAAAATAATCCTCGAGCCATCAGAGAAGATGATCCTGAGGCCCTGAGAGAGACACAGAAAATGAGATGAGAGAAGAAGATGGATGGAAATGTGCAGCAGCAGAAAAACATGTGGAGGTAAGTTATAGGAGGGTCAATGCCCCACGCTGTTACATACTGGAGCAATTTATTGGTTTTAACCTGCAATGTGGACACAGATTCATAATATTTTCATTCAGTATTTTAAGAAAATCAATGTTATTTCAATTTAAACCAGGTTAGATAAAATATAATTAGTGAGCATCATTACAGATATTGTTGAGGGATCCTACCTTCTCTCAGCCTTTAATTTCTTAGCGCTACTTTGTCCATTTATTGAACAGACTTTAGAATATTACATCTAACTTCTTTCCTATTGTAAACCTACAGGAGAACACAAGGATAGTTCCATGGGCTCCTGCCTCACAAGCTCCTTACCTGGTTTTTGGAAACGCTGCCGTCAACAGGGTCTGTGTAGGCAAAGTTGTCAGCAATAGCCACCTCGTAAGTCTTATCCCCTGAGGAGAGCTTCTTTCCTTTGAAGGATGGGTCAAACATCGTTGTTTCCAGATCCTTGATCATCTTGTTGGCAGCATCTGAGTCGACCTCCTCATAGTCGTACCTGGATAAAGGGTTAAATTAGGTTGCAGTGTGCAAGTTACTGAATCTTGTTTCAGGGAGCAGCTGACACTAGGATTTATACGAATATGACAATGCATTGATTTAATTCTGAAGGACAAAAAAAAAAAAAAAAAGCTGTTCAATTGGCCACAATCAGAAAAATGTCTATACTTTTATATACCTGGCTGCCTGATGCCGCAGTTCTCTTTACTACCACTAGAGGGAGACAAAGTTTCATTTAAACAACATCTACTTCCTTTAACTCAATGTTCTAACAGACGTTTTAAACTTTGAATAAGTCCTTGAAATAAGAAAAGCATGAAAAAGCACAACGTCAAGTACTCTCCCTCTCAGTCTCACATTTGATAATCAAACATGTGTAAGTGCTGACCTTGTGAAGAAATTCCTGCCAAACTTCTGCCAGTGATCCTTCATGATGTCTTCCACACTCTGTTTCCTGGTGGCCAAGATTGACAACCATGCAAGCACCGCCCACAGACCGTCCTTCTCACGGATATGATCTGAGCCTGTAGTTAGGGGTGGAAAAAAAAGTTAGGAACAATGATTTTTACCTCTGCCAAGGAGGTTATGTTTTCATCAGGGTTTGTCTGTTTGTCTGTTAGCAAGATAACTCAAAAAAGTTATGGAAGAATTTTGATGACATTTTCAGGAACTGTTGATACTGGCTCAAGGAACAAATAATTACACTTTGGTGATGATGGGGGGATGTTGATGACATTTTCAGGAACTGTTGATACTGGAACAAATGATTACATTTTGTTGTTGGTGGTGGTGGTGGTTGGTGAGGGGTGGGGGGGGCTGAGCTGCCTTGGTGGAGTTCTGTGCTCTCTGAATGCTCTTCTAGGTCTTACTTAACTTCTGTGGTAATAAATACAAAGATATTAACTCGCCTGTGCCAAAGCTCTCCTCTCCACAAAGTGACAGTTTTCCAGCATCCATAAGATTCCCAAAGAACTTCCAGCCTGTTGGAGTCTCATACAACTGCATCTGCAGAGCTTTGGCCACACTGGAAAAAAGGTGGCACACAATGAAAACATGGACCTAGGACTGAATCAATTTAACATTAACTGATAAAATCTTTTAAAGCATTAAAAAAAAGATTAAAATAAGCTAAGTGATTCTTTTTACTTGTCCAGGGCTCCACTGGTGGGCATGCTGCGGGCCAGTCCTTTGACACCTGTCTTCTGGAAGTAGGGGATGCTGGTAATGTTGGCAGCGATGACAGCCACAGAGTCAGAAGGGTTTACGAAAAAGCCATGTTTGCCAAGCACCATGTTACGGTCCTGGTGATTGGATATGAGGATGACAGTCACAAACAGCACATGAGATGGGTGACATTAAAATATTTGGATACGGATATGTGATGTGAGGTTTTTCAGTTAGGTTCTTTGTTTTTCAGTATGGGTCTAGTATTTACTGAGAATGAAAAGGTGACTTACACCATCACCATCAAAAGCAGCTCCAAAGTCATACTCTCCTCCTTTCATGGTGTTCACAAGATCGGCAGCGTATGTGAGGTTGGGGTCGGGGTGGTGGCCTCCAAAGTCCTCCTGAGGAACACAGTTGACGGCAGAGTTGGCAGGAGATCCCAGCTCCTCACAGACGATCTTCTTTACATAAGGACCAACAACTAGAAGGAGAGAGTCCTGTTAGTGTTGGCAGTGGGGAAATTTGTTGGCAGAGGAAACAATATCAGTTGACCCCTGCATAAATATACAGTATGTGGCCTTATGCTGTTGTGTTCTATACCTCCGTGCATAGCATCCAGGCGGACGTTGATGTGACTGGCTCCAGAGAGCAGCTCTTTCAGTGCAGCAAAGTCAAATATGCTCCTCAGCATCTCTGCGTATGCCTCAACAGAGTCCACAATCTCAACTGAAACAGAAAAGGAGACACAGTACAGCTAAGGACAAAATCAAGATGGATCTTACAATTTTCTGTCTGCATTTTTATTGTAAGGCCAGTGAGAAACTTTTAATGAGCTAAAGCCTAAATGTGCCATATTGAAAGAAGATGATATTTTAGATTTATTAACAACCCACTGTACCTGTAAAGGGTTTGAAAGTTTCCACTTCAAACGTCTGCTTGCCAATCTTGGACAGGTCCACTTTCAGCTCTGGGCAGATGTGATACTCCTGCAGGCTTTTGCTGATTTCAAAAATTTTATTTGTGATGCCCTCGGGAGCAGGCCCTGGGAGCAAGGAAAGGAACACAGTGATCAAAATACAAATAACGATAGGTGTAGTGAATACAGATGTGCATAAAAGTCATCTCACCTCCACTAGCAATGTTGTACTTGATGCCAAAATCTCCATTGGGGCCCCCAGGGTTATGGCTGGCTGTGAGGATGATGCCACCAACTGCCTTGATCTTGCGGATCACACAGGAGACTGCTGGGGTGGACATGATGCCATTCTGACCAATAACCAAATTTCCAATCTGTGGAGAAAAAAAAAAAAAAAAACATATACAAGCTGTTCCGATTCCTACTTTTGCTGTTTCTAATACATCAACTTCAAACTCCACATCAGTATTATTCAACCTTGGGGTCAGGACCCCACGTGGGGTCGCCTGGAATTCAAATGGGGTTGCCTGAAATTTCTAG
>JAPQRP010000020.1:3459637-3476634 GCA_037367295.1 Apogon hyalosoma
CAGAGCATTTACAGTTTATGTAGACCACAGGGAAATGTTTTAAAATGCATAATTCCATTTAAAAAAGTAAAATATCATTCCTTTAAACAAAACAACAGCTTGTGATACAAAGTGGTACCTTCCTTTGCACTTAACATGTCTTTACACATTTTGTTCAGACATTATGAGATTTAATGAATTAGTTTTTTTGATGCTTTATACCAGGTTGCATTCAGCTCATGCAGGATGTTTGTAACTGTTTGTGCTGGTTCTTGTCATGGGATCAGGCATCCCATCAAAAAAGTGACTTTAACCTTCATAACACATTTAGTTCCATTTTTTGCAAATTGTTTAAGGCTGTGCACATATCCCCTGTATTTTCCTGTTGTATCTGATGGAAAGACAGCAAGAAATAAATATGCATACTCATTTCAGCCTTGCAGAAACTAAAGGTGGCCTAAGAATTTTGCACAGTATTGTATATTATCTTTATGTCATTTCAGTCTAATGAGGGGATGTGATGCCATTTACAGATGATAATATGAAACAGGATGTGATGCTGAATAACATTGCACATTTCTCTGAATTTGAATACTGCTGGAAAGATATGATGTAAGTGCACAAGTCAACAAAATATATAACACAGGCCCAGTTGATTTAGTATATTTAAATGTGTAAAAGGTACATATTACAGCATTAAAAAGGCCCTTGTGCTATGAAGGAATATATATTATTTGGGAGTACTGTGTTATATGACAAATGACAGACCAAATGAGCAGTCAAAATTGTTTTTGAGCTCCAAGAACAACCCATTCAACATGTGCCATCATGTAGCATCTCATGTCGGGTCCTTGTTAAAATGTACTGGGTATAAATCAATACGTGGGAGAGGCAAATAATGTGATAATCCCGACTACTATGTGGGAGCTCATTTGTTTTTGCAGTGGTGGTCGACTGGGCCCTCCTCCTGAACACCTTCTAATCCCTCATCATCTCCCCAGTGAGAAGTGGTGGATTCCTCCGAATCAATAACATGAACATGAACTGACCACTTAAATCAACCCCATCTATCTTCCCACTGTTGCCTGTCCCTGGCTCACCCATTCAGGATCTTTGTTCTTCTCTGCCTCTCTTCAAAATGCTGCTTTTATTGAGGTTTATAAGCAGATTTTCAAATCCACTTTCAAAAAGATTAGTGACTGAACAGGGGTGAAGTATATTCCTGCTGTCAGTTTTATAAGATGAACAGCTGTGTTGGTTCTTTGTCAATGAGAGTAGAAGGCTGAAGCTGTACATGATTTGAGTTCTCGCTTGTTTAAGGTATGAAACATAGAGCATGGCGAACATTCTTCATCAAGGGAGACAGATCTTTTGTCAATCTCTTAATGACAGAAATGATTACCTGAATCTCAACACTTTACAGTCTCCTCCCTCCAAACAAGAGGCTCTAATTGTGTGGCTATTATGATGTATGGACTGTCTTAATGAGGTGATTTGTCACAGGGGAGTGAAAAATCGATCAATAACAAAGCTATTATTTATTCATCAAAACTAATCGGTGAGGCGTATTGGGGCAATCGGTGTGTGTATGGCTGAGCATCTAAAAGTGGGAACTTACAACAGAGACCGCATAGACTTTGGGTGGATGGTTTTAGAGTCAAACACCAACATGATATTGTCATTTAAGTCTTTCCATCCATCCATCCATCCATCCATCCATCCATCCATCCTCTTATCAGGGTCCACATCACAGGGACAGCAGCTTAAGTAGAGAAGCCCAAACCTCCCTCTCCCCACCTCCCCTAGCTCCTCCTGGGGACATTCCCGGGCCAGCTAAGAGATCTAGTCCCTCCAGTGTGTCCTGGGTCTGTCCCAGGTGGACATACCCAAAATGCTTTACTAGGGAGGCATCCTGACCAGATGCCCAAACCACATCAGCTGACTCGACTTGATGTGGAGGAACAGTGGCTGTCTGTGCTCTAGGCCCCTCCTGGATGGCTGAACTCCTCATCCTATCTCTAAGGGGGAACCCAGCCACCCTGTGGAGGAAACTCATTTCTGTCGAATCATTACAGATGCTTTTGAATCCAAAAATAGTAAAAAAAAAACCCAAACAAACCAAAAAACAAAAAAAAAAAACAAAGGCAATCATCTGTTTCTTTTGTTGTTTTTTTTTTTTTTTTTGTTACCTTTCTTGGCTGCAGTATCTGATTCTGCATGTGCTGCCTCTGAAGGCTGATGTTGAGTTGCTACTGTTTGTGCTGATGATGATGATGGCACCGAGCTCTTCGGAGGGCTGTATGACTGGCTGCCAAAGTTCTGTCTCTTTAGTTTGGCATCACCCTCAAGCCTCTCCAAAGCAGCCATCTGACACTGCTCTACTGTAGACACAAGCAATCTGCAGAACTGACAGTAACAGGAAACAAGTAGTAGGGAGATGATACATGAGCACTGTTTTGTGGCAATGGAGGTGTCATGTATAACCTATCAATACTGAATGGAGGGAAAGATTAGACAGGTAAATCAAGACAAGTTCAGATAAAATTCAGACAGCTGAAGTGCTGTTTTATTTTTGCACCAGTGTAATTTGAGGGGTGTTTAGTGTCTTTAATTCCTATTTCTTAATTCAATATAGTGTAAAATATATACAATACAAAATTTTAAAAAGACACAAGATTTGCTGAAAGCTTATCTTGTTTATTTGCTATAAGCCACAATAATATGGTACCAAAATTGACCAATATGGGTACACTTCTCAGAAAAATATCAATATCAATGTCAGTAATTGTTTCAGTTGTTTGCTGACACTTAGTGAAGTTGGCATTGATTACGTTATGTCTATAATGATCAGATTATATTAAAATGATTGGATACATATTTGAACCTGACAAGTACAACAAAGCTGTAGAGTGCAAAACATACCTCTGCGTAGTCGAGTTTCCCATCCTTGTTTACATCAGCTAATGAGAAAATGGTATTCACCTCCTCAGTGGTCATCTTTTCCCCCCTCTGGAAGATTTAACATTTTTTTTTTTTTTTATGAAAATGTTTCACGTTTGAACCTTAGATTTTGTACGAGACATTGTCATAGAAAAGCACAACAGTATAAAAATACTTCCCTACAAGTAAATGTCTCAATTTAATTTAAGTGTACTTCTTATCAGAAAAATATATGTAAATATGAAAAGTAAAAGTGGTCTCTGCATAGTTAAATGGTCGCTGCTAATGTTTTAACTGCATAGTTAAATGGTCGCTGCTAATGTTTTACTACCATACACAAAAACTCTGAATTCATATTACTACTACATCGTGTTTATGTTGCATTTTACATCTGTAGATGTTGAGGTTGATTCATTAGAAGTAGTTTAAATGTTTCAGGGTAGTTCAAGGTGAGAAATTATGAAGATCTGTTTGTAGATTTAACAGTACCAAAGTGATGAAAATCTAACTTTAACTGGACTGCTGTGAGATACTCACAGTAGTCAGAGCCTTCTCCAGTTCACTGTGTGTGATGTACCCATCACCATTCACATCCATTTTTCTGAAAGCTCTCATCAGCTCACTTTCTTCTGTCTTCTTCTCACACTTGACAATTTCACAGAAGTCATCAAAGTTCAGTTTAGATGTTCTAGGCGTCCAATATTTATTGAGAGTTGCAAGAGATGGATTTCTACCGGCCTGCTGGAGAACTGAATAGAATGAAAAAAAAAAAAAAAAAGACAAGTCAAGTAAACCTAAAGCTTCAAGTCTGGCAGCTCTACTACTAAACCTTTTAACAGCAAAGACATGACTGAAAAATGTAAACTATATGAGGACTACAAACATTTTAGTTTGAAAAATAAAATCTAATAAACCTCTGAGAAGTTATAACCAAAGATTATTCACCCATGAAGTCTTTCAGGTATTTCAGGAGTTGAAACATACAATGTCTATATTGTTTCTCACTAGATGATGCCATCAGTACAACACCATACGTTTAGGTAGGCTTTAGTAGCGTCATAATATGGCCTCAGGTTCTGGTGTTTTGGACTTGGAAAGTACCACCCACTGAGCCAGTTAGCTTAGCTGGTATTTGATTTTTTTTTTATAAGGTCTTACCACGACAAAGCTGCTGCTTCGAAGCTATATTTGTTAAACTTGACCTAAATACAGTAAGGTATGCGGCTCTGCATTGCACGTAGAAAGCCTCCTCTTCATCAGAAGGACGCGGTGATTCTTGAAAAGACATCTTTGGAAGAAGGCAGCCTTTTAACGCTTGCTGGCACTCTGAGGTTTAGAAGCGAAAGATGGCAGCAAACGTGGACTAAAATCTTTTATCTTCAGCTCTTCGTCGGGTTCTAATTATCACATTTAATCTAACGACGTACTGTTTTTCCACATCCCAAAGCGCTGGCAGAGAAAACTGTGTTGCTATCCGTTGTCTGTTGCTAGGTAATCAAAAACTCCGGTACGTTTACTAAAATAACACTGAAGAAACACACGTTAAGAGTTCCCGTAACTTTTAAAACTTAAACGTACCGCAGTTTCTGGGCTAAAATATTTCGGAATTCATAAAACGATTTTTATGCTTGAATCATAACTGTTCTTTGTTTTTATGTGTACTTTGTTCGATAAGTGTAGGACGGAACTATACACAAGCGGACATGTTTGACACGAACTGTTTGGATGTAGCAAAGGCGCCGGTTTCATAAATTCGTTGCAAACGTGCTTCTATAAAAACCGCACCTTAAACGCAAAACAACGTGGGTATGATTAGATGATTAGCTTTGAACAAATAACAAATGTACACAGTCTACATTAGTATGTTTTTTAAACTGAAGAGCACATGTCTTAAAATGTATTTGTATTTTGTAGTGTTGGAAGAGGTAACACTATGGACAACGCCCAACGTGTAAGTAAATAAAATGTATCTCTAAACAGCAGTGTAAATAAGTTTGACTTTACTTTGTTTTTCAGATAGTTTCTATGTCTGTTTCATTGCTTCTGTTTTAAATAGCAACCAGCTTCCAGAATACCTGTACCAGCTAAAGTCCACCCACCCTCCACAAGTGCTACAAGTTCTCAACCAGGTTTGTTGAAACGTCTTCTTACACTTTTCTGAAGAGATAACATGTGATGAAAGATGTTGCAAAGTCCAGAATACATGTATAACTAAACCACACAGCCTTTTCAGCCACTTCTGTTTCTGTGATGGTTGTTAGTGTGTTATGCTTTAACAGCTGGTCCAAAGCAGGTTTACATTAATACCTCTGGCTCCACTAAATGACTAACCAGGATTTTGTACACTTTTGAGGAAAGTCGTCTATAAGTTGAGAATAACACTGAGGACATGGGCTTGTAACCAGAGAGTCACCCGTTTATACATCCTTATAGTTTAGAAGGAAATAAGACACTTTAAGAGCTTTAACTGATCTTGGTCAAGGCACAGTATAGTGTGACTGTGTAGGGCAGTGTTTGGCTGGAAAGTGTGTTTGTATTTACTGATCTTACTGTGTGAAATTACCTAATTAAATACTGACATTTTAATAATCTATTCCATTCTTTTGCTTAAAGAATCGTTGCTGTTACACTGACTTGAAATGTTGCAGTTTTCTGCCAGAAAATGCAATGCATCTGTGCATATTATGTTGATATCATTTTTCAGTATAGAAGGCCTTATTTGTTTGCTTGATGTGATATTTTAGGACCACTGGGATTGTGTGTGTGTGTGTGTGTGTGTGTGTATCTATATCGATCGATCGATCGATAGATAGATGCTGCTAAATGAAGCTGATTTGCTATTTATTATGTTTTTATTCTTTCGTTACATCTTAGTCATTTCACTGTTGAACTTATTGCCTGGTTGCTGTTCTATAGGTACTGCCAGGTGAATGTGTATGTGGCTATCACATGCTGCTATGAATCTTTTGCATTTGCTTGTTTGTTCCCTAATTGTTTGGATGTTCAATAAGGCAGGGTAACTGTGAACTGAATTGCCCTTCAGGGATTAATAAAGTAGTCTGAATCTGAATAAACACTTATGTATTGTAGGCAAAGCCAAACTTGCTGCACTAGACAAAGAAGTCCCAGACTCAGAGTTGGAAAAGTAAGTATTAAGCGCTCCGATTATATCTTTTTATGTGTTTTTCCATAGACTCATTGATTGATTACGTTTTTTTGGTACTAACTCTTAACACATTCCCAGCCAAAGTCTGCCTAGAGCTCAGAGTCACAGAGTTACAGAGAACTCCCTTTTATGAGTTGCTATATTTCAATTGCCACACTTTCCTGATGGTCATAATGACATATCCGAATTTAATGACAGGAGACACAGAATGATGGAAATCCATCATTGGCCAAATTATCAGTGATTTACATAGCACTAAAAATAGTTGTATAAGAGTCACTTAACACAAGAACCATTTCCTTAGCCAAGGCTGACATTTTGTGTCTGGCCCATCCATCAGTGCAAGCATTAGTTTTTAATTTTATAGTTCTGTCACTAATATGTTACATGAGCTGGGTTTATTGTACATTCATAATACTCACTTGGTTATGTCATATTAGTGGACAGGGAGAGGGAGAGCCAGTGCTGTAGCACAAAGGTAGAAAATAATACAGGCTTACAATAAAATATAGGTTGTTTTATGGACAAATGCTTAAACCATAGTTGCTTAAGCAGGCTAAACTTATTTAATCTATTTTATCCCTTCATTTGAATATAGTTACAAATGCATAGCAAGTAAAAACTGAATAGAAAATTTGAAGATACATTTAATTTTGAAGAAACATGGCTTTTATTTTGTCACTTCTGTAAACAATTAACTGTTGTGTTACAGTCATCTCTGCTCTGTTTTTGCTTTGACCAGACTGGAGTACTTGCGATCCAAACTGGAACAATCAGTGGATGAATTCATCAAGGTCAGGAAAGAGCTCGATGAAATCTTGGTGAGAGACTTTTTCCTTTGGTCTTAAATCTCTAGAATAGGCGGAAACATCTCTGCCTCCATCATATCTGTGTGATTGAAAGATGATGGTTTTATTAGAATCTGAATATTCACTTCTGTCATGACGTTATCTTTCAGAGTAGCTGCCTGCTTCGTGTCATATTTGTCTTTTTTTTTTTATACTTCCAATTTGCTAGCTTGTTCCTGTTCTTCCTATTTCCTTCCGACAGTGCTGGGTTTTTTTTGTAGTTTCCTTATTATCTTTTGGATTCTGTATTGTAATTAGTCACCAGAGGGCAGCAGCGAACAAGAACATTCCCTCACTGACTCTCCTGCTGAATTAAGGGCTGAGCTCAAGAGGCACAGGGAGCTGAGTGAGTATGAGCTGCAATGTGGAATATCAGTGTGTGAAAAAGTCAGGTCAAACGTGAGTCATTCCCACTTTTTAAAACAACTGTCATGTCGTTTTCATCTTTTCAGCAGCCAGAGTAGAGGCACTTCGGAAAGAAAATGAATATCCCAGAAATCACAATCAAGGTACTTGTCCTAATAGTAATTAATGGAGTCTAAATTTAATTATATTAATCATTAAGAGGCTTTTAACATCAGTTATGCACAGCTTGTATACTTTTTATGCATATCGTGTGTTTCTCATTAATGCTTTAGTCACAGTTCTCCTCACTATCACTGTTGACTGTTGTGATTGTGACCTTATCTCTAGGCCTTCAAAGAGCAACAAAAATGTTTTTCATCCCAATTGTTTGGTTGATTAAGCATGAGCAGGAGAACAAATACAGTCACAAGGCTTGTTTGATTTCCAAGAGCGTCCCTATTTTCCATTACTTCTCTATTTAATTTGCGTCTTCCTGCATCATCTTGGCTATTTAACTTTAACAGCATCAATGACCGTTTGTTTGAGTCGGTGAGACAATCGTGTGCTCTGCGACCTTTGCAGAAAAACAACAGTTTGTTATGGCTACACAAACAACTCAATGAGTAGATTTCCTAGGGAAAGAATTAATGTAATTATTTTAGGCACATATTATGCCTGCGGCAAAGCAATTCTTGTGATCCAATCATACAATGGTGACTTGTGGAAAATGAATGGGTGCTATTGTCACAAGTGGAGCTTGTTTTCCGATAAGGTTGTTAGAAATTATTTTAATTAGTTCCAGTAAGGGAGCTGAACATACATGATGCATTGTGGATCCACACCCCAGGAATGTCACATTTTTGTCACATGGTGGATCCGTGAAATTTATCAGTTTTGCATAAACCTCCTTACAACAACAGACTTCACAATGTCAAGGCAGATAGCTGTGGGAGAGAATTGGCCCTCTATGTGCATTGAGACACACATTTTAAGTAAACAAACTGTTATTCAAAGCTGCTGAAGAGTTCTGCCCTATATCTGCTGGGAGCGTGAAATCTGGACAGATGATGTTGATGGTTTTGTGCATGATCCTATTCCAGTGTAAAATGTTTGCTTAGATGTGCAACTGTGGCCTTAAGGCTTTGGTTGCATGTGTTGAATACAAGAGAGTGGGTATGAGAAAGATTATATGTTCTGGCTGTTAACATTGTCAAGTACTGTATAATATATGGTATTGAGTCAGGCTTACGTATGGAACTTGGAGCTAAAGATTTATGAAATGGGGGTTTATAGAAAGATTTGACTAATGTCGCTGCCACTTTAGAGGTTTTCTTGAGAAAAACACAAGTGATTGATTTATAGATCGTTGTACTGTTTTTCACTCATATATTCAATACTTGATTTATCTACCCTTATTACACTTTTAGGGTAAAAACTGAAATATATGCGATCTACTTTAAAGTACTTTTATTTAGCCAAGGCACTTGGTGGAGCAGCTGAAGGCAGGCAGTGTGTTTGTTGTACACATTTGGGCCAGTCTCCAGACATCTTTTTGGGGGGGACTACAGTGTGAAGTCATGCTTGCGTAACAGCAGTTCATAATATTTAAAAACAAAAGAATGCTATTCAGATAAAGTATGAAGAATGAGCCCGCTGCCGTTCTTAGATACTCTGAGTAGTGTAATGTCTGTTACAGAATTCCCATAACCTCTTTTTTTCCTGTTATAAAAATGGTCATCTTTGCTTTGGGATGTCTGAATGGTAAGGCTCCGCCACCTCTTTCCCTCCTAGGCCTTCTTCTCTCCCGCTTCCCTCTTCTTTCCTGCCGTATCATTCCTTTTTCTGCCGCGCTGCCGTAATGCTGTGTCACTTTAATGCTACATCTTTTCTCTGAGTGCAGCGGTAAGAAGCGCTTACACCCACCCTTTAAGGTTAACAAAAGTTTCAGTAAGCATTCTAAAGAAGTCACTTTTGGTGAGCAATCAGGCTTGGGGCGAACATAAATCCTGCGGGTGTAGTCACGGCATTACAAATACCCCCAGCGCCTGTATGTGCTGATGACTACAAAATTGAAAAAGAAAGGCCCCAATAATTCTGAGGCAAGTTTCCCTCAGCAGTGGGTATTGATTATTTGTGTGTGGTGAGAGATTTGGAAAATTCAATTAAAGGAGTTGTGCAAAGGATTCATAAATTTAGCCCCTCCAACCCGTATCGAGACATGGTTATGTTCTAAATCAATGTTGCACTTCACAATATATTTTCTTAGGAACATAAAAATAAATAACATTTAAACAGTTCTGCTTACTACAGAAACAAATTTTATTTTCTCTGAAGCTTTTTAGTAACCGCCAAGTACTGACTTTTGCACATCTTTGGACTAGTAATGTAGTTTATTGCAATTTTTCCCATAAGAAAATCCTATATAATATGAATTTTAAGATGACAAAATGAGGGGAAAGGGGACGGCTCAGCAGAGTAAAAATTGATCAGGCCATAGATGGGAACACATTGGGGAAGATTTGTATGTCAGCAGTAATGGGCTGTATTAAAAAGAAGATTCCTTAAGATGTCATAAAAGTGATAGGGGTTTGGTGTGGGTCGTGGGCCGCCGGCCCAGGCGGCTCCGACGCTGTGGCACATCAATCCTCGGAGGCCTCACGGACAGATGCCACCTACCCACAGGGAGTTTTATGCTTTCTGATTGAACACACGGTTGCAATTAAATGGGGGAGTTGTATATTAGGCTGTTTTTATCCAACTGAAGCCGGTGGCCTTCGATCGACACCACGGGTTGCAGAGTATGCAGTCTTTTCAGGCGTGATTTCTGATTTAGTGAATGTCATTGCATTTCATCTTAAGCTGAAAAATATACTTCCATGTTTCTGTGAAACATTAATATAGTAAGCAGGGGGGTGTTTGGAAAGCAAATATAGTCTAAAATTGGGTTAAAACAGTAATTAGCAGAGTTGTAACCTATTCTTCTTGTGTGGTGATAGTAATGGTTTGCATTCTGTTACTTTAAAGCTGCATTACATGATAGTATTTTGTCATTAGTGTGTGAAAGTCAATGTTATCTTGTCATATATTATAATGCCAGTGGTCTAAGAGGAAACATGATTTCTACCAACTTCTGTGGCCTTGGAGGTGTAAAGGAACCTGATTAACAGGTCACAGGTGTGATTACTTTCATCCTGATGTGACTCTATTCTACCTCTATTTTTGTTATTTCTTTTCTGACGTGAAACTCTATCAGATCCACCTATATGTATAGTCGTTTGATTTGGACCAGGAGGAGAAAACTCCAGAAGGAAGGTCTGTATTTTGTAACACTGTTTTCTTCCCCTCCTTTTTTTCCAGCCCCTGCAGCTTTAATAACTGTCTAAATCAGGGGCGTCCAAACCCGGTCCTTGAGGGCCGGTATCCTTGAATTTCCCTCGGGATTAATAAAGTGTCTGTCTGTCTTTTTCTTTCTTTCTTTACATATTTGCATATTTACATATTTCCCTCTTCCAGCACACCTGGTTCAATTAATGATCATCTCATCATCATGTTCTGCAGAAGCCTGATAATGATGTAATGGCTTCCAGGTGTGATGGAAGAGGGAAACATCTAAAACATGCAGGATACCAGCCCTCGAGGACCGGATTTGGACACCCCTGGTCTAAATTATTGAATTATAAGCTTTTGTATGAAGCACACGCATTAAAATGTTTGGCATTTTGATTACATCCTTTTTGTTTTTAGGTTTGATAAAAGCAACCAAGTCCATTATGAACTGAGGTACAATAATCCACTTCAACTTTATATTTTACTGAAATTTAAAATCTGTCAGAAATCTGCTGCTGTACATCTTGGTTAGATGTGATAGTGATGGTTTATGAAAAATGTGCTTTGTTATCTCTCTTCTTTGTGAATATTCAGTCTTGGCAGTGACTGCGGTTGTGTGTAATATCAGCAGGTGCCAGTGGGGTTAAAATCATGTTTTCCTCTCCCATATTCCCTAGGTTTTTACCAGCGAGGCATCTCGGCTGTTGACAGCTAATGGAATTGCTCTTCACCTCCCGTGTATCGGTGTGCCTATGATCGTGTGGAGATCAGGCAGGAGACGAATGTGGAATCTGTGCTGTCAGTTGTGAGGCTGAGATGTCTTAAAAGCCATCATTCATTTGCAGGAGAAGTGTCTGAAACACTAGGAGCGAATCCTCTGACATGTTAAACCCCCCCTTCTACCTGCCGGAACTTCTGCCTGGCAGCTGACAAATGTTGATTCTACATTAACCACAATGCTGCAACGCTGTGCAAATAATGTTCTTACAGATGGCAACCCTCATCCCGTTTAAACCTAGAACTATGCAATCCTCCTCACCTGTGTAGTTTAACACCTTTGAAAAGTAAATGTTGGGGTGGGGGGGTCTCAAACTGTCTTACACAACACAGTAGTCTCTTTATTTGGCAGCGCCTGGGAAGGCCGAGGCCTCTCGCTGCCCGAGCCGACCCAAGCAACAGCTGCTGTTCACAGCAACATTTCCTATTTCTGCCTAAGGTGGATCACGTAACTCTCACTTTATCACCCTTAGAGGCCACGTGAAGGACAAAGCCAGTCTGCCCATAAACAAAACTAATGTTTTGATACAGGCCCCTTTGGAGATTGATAAAAGGTCTTTAATACCAGCTGGTTGCACCCGTTATAAAACATCGTCTCATTCACACTAATGGCTGCCATCTGAAACTTATCGCTTTATATGACAAGAGTAATAATGACTGATTTGTGATCCCAAGCAAAAGTTTATACCAATAACACAAAAACTTAAATGTCTAATAACAAGAGATTCTGCATTTTTAGTAATTAGTCAACCTTTAGGTGAATACGGAGGCTTTATTTTTCACTATGTTTGCTTTTGGATATTAAGATATCAATACTTTACTTACAAGCGACATTTCTGAATTATAGATTAATTTGACACCGAGACAAAGACAAAGCACTTCGGTTTAACAATCAGGGAGAATTGAATGTTTGGGGGGGTTGTTTTTGAAATTGCAATAAAAGATGTCTATCATAAATTTCCAAGGTTATATGGATTCATCTTCATTTTAATTGTTTTGTCCAGATAAGTTTTCTTAACTTGACAATCCATAATATAAGTGTTTTTTCTTGACAATATAACATGTTCCTATTCTGGACAAATCTTCATCTTTCCAAATGATTTGGCAAGATATTGTATAACTGTGTGCAACAGAGTGGTGAGAAAATGCCATCCATGCCCCCTCCTTGTATCCACCTCCCATTGTAGTAACAGTTAACACAGATCTTGGGCTCCTATTTGTCCCTGTGGTGCATTATTGGCTACAGGCCCAGAGCCTCAGATGCACAAGCAACCCTCAATGACCTGATAACATTTATAGTTGTAATGGATTTTTTTATGCCCGTCATTAACTCGCAGAGAGATTGGAGAAAGAAATTGCTTGTACCTTTTTCTGTGGTATTTCAACTTTATAGCATTATGTTCAGATATGTCACCTTCCATCATCTCTTTTAAAGGCCTGTCCTGTCGCTTTTTTTTGTTTTAAATGTACAGGTCTTTTGTGCAGGACCCTTGTAGTATCTAAGAGTTTTAATGAATATTTAATGACACAGAGTAAAAGCTTTGAAAGATATAATTTCTGTCCAATTATTGCCTCTGTCTCTGCCACACTGTTAAAGATGATTTAGGGAACTACTTGGTAAATGTAGACAGTTTATATGAAGCTGCTTCGAATCATTTAATGTCGCTGTAATAAAACTGATGCTCATTCTAAGGTAAGAAATATTTTTTATTTTAGGAAAAAAATAAGTTTGTACAAAATTTCAATGATGTGTAAAAATGTACAGTAGAAAACTAAAAAAAAAAAAAAAAAAGCTCACATATATAATGATCATCATTATTGATAGACCTGAGTCCATTTCCATCAAGTGTACATTCAGCTCAGATGGACAAAATAACAGGTAAACTTTACAGAACAGAGTGATCCAACACTTTTTACAGTTATTCAGTTTCATCAACACTGACATACTCTGAGCAGTTATTGAGCAGTGTAACAGGTGTGACCCCCTTCAGATGCTACTTGTGAAGGTCTCAAAAACTGAATGATACGCCGATCGGCCATAACACTGGCAGGCAAAGTGGGATTAATTAATGTTGGTTATCTCATTCCAATGGGACCTGTCAGAGGGTGGGGTACATTAGGCAGCTAGTGAACATTTAGCCCTCAAAGTTGTGTTAGAAACGGCAAAAATGTGCAAGAGTATGGATCTAAACAACTTTGACAAGGGGGAAGTTGAGATGAAATCACTGGGTCAGATCATGTCCAGATCTTGTAAAGTGTTTAGTGCCTACCAAAGAGTCTAAAGAACAACCGGGTCCAAACCCAGCATCTGTGGGAGCAGAACATTATTACTACCCGTCTAATATTGCATAGATTTCCCCTTTTTCCACAAAACCAGCTCTGACCCGAGGCCTGGAATGAAGGTGTGCTGCGGTATCTGGACCAAGATGTTAGCAGCAGGTCCCTGAAGTCCTGGAAGTAGAGAGGTGGACTTCCATGGATCGGATTTACTTGTCCAACGCCTCCCACAGATGCTGAATAGTCCTGAGATTGGGATGTCCTTCCGTAGTCCGTTTGTGTTCAGTGCTAACCCCTGAAGACCAGAAACACTCAACAAGACCTGCAGCTGTGGAGATGCTCTGACCCAGTCATCACCTTCAGAATACGGACCTGGTCAAAGTCACTCAGTTCCTTACGCTGCTCATTTTGCTGCTTCCAAAACATCAGCTTCGGCGGCAAAATGTTCAATTCTGCCATTGTAATGAAATAATCAGTATTATTAACACTTCTGTCAGAATGTTATGGCTGATCAGTGTATGCGGTGTAGCTTGTAGAGATATCTTGGTCCAAGTGAGAAAAGAGCTCAGTAAAGGGCTAAATCAGAATTTGTATTTGACCAGATTATTTTAGATTTCATGTTTTTTTTTTTTTGGTCCAAATAAAACTAACATTTTCTGTTAGTACATGTCACAGATTTGAGTTTGCTTTTAATAATACAGCCATTTCTTGTCAACACACACATCGTCTTCATAAACACTTGTACCATTACCACTGTGGCACGTGACAACACAAATTCAGTCCCTCCCCACCACATTAAAACCACACACACCATAGTGTACAACACTGGCTTTCCCCAGATGAAATGGATTTCAAAATTGTCTACTACAGTGTTCAGTTGATCTTCTTCTGACTCTTTCTGCTGGGTGTATCACTGAACTGGACCACATTGAAATACACAAATGTCCCCAGAAAATGCATACAAGAAAAAATAGACACCAACACAGGAAACAAATCTGGTAAATGTGTCGGAGGAACCAAGGCTACACTCACGATGCTCAATCCAGCCATGGCTGCCATGCAGATGTAGAACTGTAAGAGAAACACAAGGTTATCAGTTTTCAATTTATAAAGCTGATGAAACTATTCTAACAATGACAGTAGGTAGGTATGAGCTGCTTAGTTCTTTCCTTTAATTAACTACCTTTGACTTTAGTCATGTTAATAGATACATAAATAAATAAATGTGGGGTGGTGGGTCTTTTTGTGCGGAATCTGCATGTTCTCCTGGTGTCTGTGTGGTTCTTTTCATGTACCCTGCCTTCGCCCATTGGTAGCCAGGATAGACTCCCAACAACCCCTATGACCCTCTCAAGGACTCAGCAGTTCAGAAAATGAATGAATAGATCTGGATCACTGATCATCAAACTGTGCTTAAGAATCGTAACTTTACAAATTCTTTTATTCATGGCAAGGAAAATGATAAGTCGTGGCTCAAAGTCCTACCACCTACACCTGAACAATAGCAAGAGGGTTTGACAAATGTATACTTAACGGAGAAAACTACAGCTCAACTTAATTTGAAATTTGATCAGTTTACTGATATTTGGGTCCCGGTAATTAATCATTTCATTTGGACAAAATAATATTTTATGTCTGTGAATAATTGATAGGCTGCTGTATTCAATTGGAAGTTTCACTGTCTTTTTTTTCTTTTTTTGGGATATGTAGATTGAAATTTAAGGATTTCCACTGATTTCTACTGTACTGGCTGCCGAGTTGCCATTTGTTTCCACAGCATCCGTGTTCTAATGTGTTTGAAAGATGTAAAGTCTGATGCACATTTATTTAAATAAAATATGTTCAAAAAAATAATAATCATAACTTAAATCAAATGCATCCACTATCTGTACATCACAATCTGTTCATGTGGTTCTCTTTATTACTAGCAATTATGGCCAAAAGTTTGTTTTGTGAGCTCGTGAGTTTGACCTTCGACCTCTGACATTTAATCAGTTCATCCTTTCATCCACATGAATGTTGGAGCCATACTTTGTCAAACCGATCCTTGGATATCAGACTTTAATGGTGACAGTCACATCATCTTATAGAGATATGCTGTGGCCACACTAAAAGAAATTACCGGAGGTAAGAGTAAAGTTTTTGGCTGTTATTTTCCCACAAACTCTAAATTTCATTGAGAGGCCTTCTATTTAGCATTGACAATTTTTTGAGGTTAGAAAATGTCCCATCACCCCATTTAATCAGTGCCAAACCAGTAAATCAGTGTTAATGGAGATATGGACTGATCTCATGAAATCGAGTTGTATGTCACACCAGTTCTTATGGCATTTGGCGTGCTATACGTACGCATTTTTATCCTTTTGTGTGTTATTCAATGCCATTTGATTGTGTGTCAATGTACGCGAAGATCTCCAGTTTACATTTCCGTAACCCCTAACCGCTAATCGTGTGGTATTAGACCATACATGCGAAAAGCTTATAATGCGTACAGATAACACGCCACTTTTAATTGGCGTGTTAGCTGTATGCAATTCATGATATCATGTTGGGAGAAAACACTTTGCAAGATTTTACAAAATGATTGGGTTGATATTCAAACTCTCCAAAAATTCCTACTTCTTATTGAAGGAGACCTGATAGTGAGGTCATTCATGGGTCTATGGGGGCTTCATAACGCAGAGATAAGTCACTGAGTAAATTGGAGGAAACACCTCATGCCCACAGCCGCCCTGCTTCCCCAAATCCGTGAAACCCTATCGTCGTCATCAGGGCTCGCTATTTATGCTGCTTGAGTAAATAAATATATCTAGGCGAACCTGTGTTAATGACACATGCTATAAAAAGACACCTTCTCTTAATCTCTGACACCCTACCGGTGCCTCTGTCGCTAAGGGGCAAGGCGATGCAGCCACTTCAGACACTGTGGAAACTTAAATAAGTGATAAATAATTCTTCGGTTGGCAGCAGCAATCATACCCCGGACAGCTTACACAGCTTACAGCGGCACATGATCTTTATTTATACAGTTGGGTGTATCTTCTCACATGATTGCAATTTGGGTCTAGTGCAACTTTAAAAGTACAGGCCACCTGAGATCCTGACATCAGCACCCGTCTTATTGCAGATGCATCAGCCGTACAGAGCGAGTGTACAAAAGCAGAGGTGAACTCCTGACTTAAAGGAGTGATATTTGGCTTTTTTAAATGGAATTTTTCATTTTACAACATTTCCCTGTGGTCTACATAAACTGTAAATGCTATGCTCAGGTCTGAATTCTTCATTAATTCAACTCCACAGGTCCATCTTCAACCCTATTTCTGAGTAATGACACCAGA
>JAPQRP010000020.1:3477251-3490037 GCA_037367295.1 Apogon hyalosoma
ATAAAGATAGCTTTGCAGCACCTGGAGGGTTCAAATTCAAACTGTATGAACTATTAAGGTCCAAATACACAAATAAAGGTGCCAAAGACTCATAAAAGTGGGTTTAGCAAAATATGACCCCTTTAAGCAGCAACGTTTCCATTTGCCTTAAGCATTTTTGTCCTATAAATAGCTATAATACAAAATACAATAAAAAGTAATCACATTTTACATTTAAAGCCCCCGTGTACAGGATTAAAAACAACAGTACAAAACCTTATTGTACACTATTTTGAAAGCTGCTGTTACAAAATGATTACTATCGGCTGACACGAACAATCTAATTATGTGAAGAGGAACTAAATCTATATAGTCATGGCCAAAAGTTTTGGCAGTGACACAAACATTATTTTAATAAGCATTATGGCTTCACTTTTCCCCCCGTTTGTCTCTACAGTACATTGAAGAACAATTATAATCACTTTATAGTTTTTATATACTTTTACTGGGAAATAAATGACATTTATGCAGAGTCAGTTTGCATTACTGCCAAAACTTTTGGCTGCAACTGATGCCCCATACTAGTAAACCAAAGTAGTCATGTATGTTGACTTAAAGGAGTGATTTTTTGCTTTTTTTTTTTTTAATGGAATTATGCATTTTAAATCATTTCCCTGTGGTTTACATAAACTGTAAATGCTCTGCTTGGGTCTGAATTCTTCATTAAATCAACTCCACAGGTCCATCTTCAACCCTATGAGTAATGACACCAGAAAGGTCATTTTGAGCGCTGGCCCTTTAAATGCAAATGAGCCACTTCATGCCCCGCCCCCTCCAGGTTGTTGGCTGTGCTACTCAGTCCCGTTCAACCAACAACTCAACATTTTAGCTAATTGGCTTCATGTTTGGACATATTTTCGGTTTTTACTACAACCGCTGCTGCTGACAAACAATTATGTCGAACTCGGAGAAATGTTCATCGTAAGTCTTGACCTTATATGCGCAAATGTTTTGATGTAACTAGTTATAGACGTAACAAATTAAGCAGGAATTCAAACTGGTTGTAGAAATCCACTCGATTTTTGCCAAAATTAATATAAAGGTAGCTTTGCAGCACCTGGAGGGTTCAAATTCAAACTTTTTGAACTATTAGGGTCCACATACACAAATGAACCAAAGACTAATAAAAGTGGGTTTAGCAAAACATGACCCCTTTAATAAACATTCTACATGATTTATACAGCTTAATATTTAATTTTCAGATTTTTCTTGCCTCATAAGCATAAATAATTTGCAGGGAGTTGGGCTGCATTTAGTTGAAAGGATAATTTGTGTACAGTAAACAATAGATGTCAATCAACGTTTACATGTGGTTTAACAAACATATCTAGACATCTTTTTACCAACTCATTGCTCACTGGATATTGAGTTGGGGCGTAACTACATGTAAACATATTATATCATTAAATGACTAAACTCTAAGTATTATACTTATTAAAGGAAATGTAATTATAGTTACCAATCAGAATGCAAAGGGGATGTTAAAGCAGATTAAGTTATTTCTAGTAAAATGTTTATGTCCAATGTACCATTCAGTTTCTTGATTTGCATTTTTTTCTTGCATATTTCAGGACATTGTAGGTCAATATACTGCTACACCATCAAGAATATAATGGCCTCCAAGGAGCCGTCTCCACATCTACAGTGCAAATTATTTGTTTCTTACCAAGATAAAAAAAAACAACAAAAATTTAAGATTTAGAAGTGTTAGATAATTGATCTTGTTTTGAGAGTTAATTTCTTATTTTAAGTATTTATACATCTGTAGACAGGCTTATTTCTAGAGTTAACAATCCTAATTCAAGAAACCTTTCAAGTGAAATTTTCCTGCTGCATGGACAGATATTTCACTTGTTTTGAGTACCTTTTTTCTCAGATTGAGTGTTTTTATCTGTAGACAGGTTCCATTCATTGCATGACAGTATGTACTCTTACCTTTAAGCGTTCTTTCTGATTGATTTGATTTTGCATTGCCTCTCGTCTGCACCTGCTTTAACTGTATTAACATTACTGTGTCATGTAGTGTAAAGGTTATTTACCGGTGTTACTGTTAAACTGCCTGATCAAATATAATCACATTATATTGATGAAGTAATTGAAGTAGTTACATTACTTATTCTATTTTTAACAGGGTAACAAAGCTTAAATTAAGTAACCCTGTTCATCATGCACACTCACCTTCCATCTCACGGTAGAAGCCAGGTCCAGTTTGGGAAGAAAGAAAAAGAGCTTACGGTAGGCTCCCAGTCTGAGCTCCTCCTCTGAACAGCGCTGCAGTGCAGACAGCAGGTACATACTGAAGAAGAAGAAGGCCAGCGAGGTCACAACGTAGGGCACCAACAGGCCGTCCTTCAGAAGCAGAGGTAGCATGCTGCACGGACAGACAGACATCAACAATATCTCTTTACAGACAGGCTTTTTGCTGACATCTGTCAGGATGAATGTACAATGACTCAAAAAAACTCACCCAGACGTAAGATTTGACATACAGTCGCGGAAAAAAATATTAGACCACCCCTTGTTTTCTTCCGTTTCTTGTTCATTTTAATGCCTGGTACAACTAAAGGTACATTTGTTTGGTCAAATATAATAACAACAAAAATAGCTCATAAGAGTTTAATTTAAGAGCTGATATCTAGGCATTTTCCATGTTTTCTTGATAATAACCAAAATCACTTCTGACATCAATAGCTATGGCACTGCAAAAATCAAAATCTTACCAAGTGTATTTTTCTCATTTCGAGTCAAAATATCTCATTGCACTTAAAATAGGACATAATCACCTGAAGAGTAACTTTTCAGTGAGATAAGAAATTATTTTTAGACAACAGACCTTGAAAATCTCATTTCAACAAATCTACCAAGATAATTTTCACTTGTTCCATTGGCAGATTTTTTTTTTTTGCTTACTTCCAGATTTTTTTAAACTTAATTCAAGCAAAAAATCTGTCAATGGAACAAGTGAAAATTATCTTGCTAAGATTTCCTGAAATAAGATTTTCAAGATCTATTTTCTAAAAATAAGTTCCTATATCTCACTGTAAAGTTACTCTTCGGGTGATTATGTAAGTATGTATAAATATGTATGTATAAATAAAGTTATTATTATGTCCTATTTTAAGTGCGATGAGATATTTTGACTAGAAATGAGAAAAATACACTTGGTAAGATTTTGATTTTTTCCAGTGTCGCATTGTACTGGCAAAAACAGTGCTTTTAGGCATTCCATGTTTTCTTTTCTGTCTGTTTAAGTCACATGACACACACAGGAGTTATTACTTGATTGCATAACCATTATTTTTGATGACTTGTGATGGTCTAATTTTTTTTTTTTTTATGTGACTGTAAGTATAAGTATGACATAAGGACGGTTTGTTTAGTCTACCAACTGCAAAAATAACTAGTAAAAAATAACCAAAGCAGATTATCATAAAGCTCAGTGCAGTGTTTATTGAGAGAAGGGCAACATTAAACCACTTGGTCGTACGCTGCAGGCCTGCACAAGCAGCCTGTCCCCTGGGGAGAGATGACTCTGACACTCATGCCAAGCTTATCTTAGTTTAGCAGAGGGGCATGGACAAGAACAACAGTTGACTCATATTAAATCGCACATCACCCCAGCTTGTACAAACCTACCCACTCACAACAAACCACTTACTCTGACTAACTCCAACAAAACAGCTCTATTCACTAGATAAATGTTTAACATTTTAGAAATACATACTTCATCACTTTACACAGACTGCTGCATTTTCCTCTTTAAATTGCTGTGCTTGTGTATTCATCCAGCCAATTATGCAAACAAAAGATGTACTTTTTAAATGTCCGTGGCCGTAGAGGATGCATATTAAGTGCATGTTCATGTCAGACTGTACTGGGAAACAGAAAGACCTCCTGTCCCCACACAACGCACACTTAGGCAGCAAGCATGCAGACTATGCCATGTAATCCCTAGATATCCTTATACTAAACCACACGCACAACAATTAGTGCTGCCGGAAGAATTTAACAACAGCTGGTGAAAGTTAGATGGAGCATTTGCAACACTACTAGTCTTTCCATTCATAGTCCTCACTTGAATTCACATCACAGATCCATTTGGCTTTTAAAGATTATTATTGAGTCATTTTTCATTTGATAGCCTGCAGATCTGAGAGAGGAGAAAGGGAGAAATATTATGTGACAATGCAAGGTCAGATCTAAACCCGGGATATTGCAGTTATGTGGTATTTGACAACATACGTCACCGGGAAATCCTATCAATACATCTTTATTTTAATCTCAAAATTCAGACGGAGTTGTGACTTTGTTTGACTTTGTCTGATCTCATACCGCGATCAGGGCAGGTCTAATGCTGCTGAGCTACAATGTGGAAAATCAATATCAAGAATTTTACAAATGTTGACGTCTAAGGAATCAAATCAATTTGTTTCCATTTCAGTTTTATCTCTCGAGTCCATAAACAACATTCATTCATTCATCCTTTATTTAAATCTCGAACCATCACTTAAGGCAGGCACTTATTTTTTAATGACGTCAAGAACATACACAGTGTGGACAAAAGTATTGGAACATACTGAATTCAGGTGTTTCAGTCATATGATTTTATACTGCGATAAATCTCACAGCAATAGACATTTTATTTTGTGTTTGAGGTTAATTTTATTTGCACAGACATCAACAATACTGACATTTTTATTATTATAAATGTCGTACATGTTCTATCCCTAGATTTCTGCAATGTATACCATGTTCTGACTATAAATTTTCAAACTCAGGAGGAAAAAAAAAAATCGGTCTTTAAACTTAAAAGAAATATTTACTTTGATATCTTCTCGTGATAACTGACATCGACGTATTAATTTGTTAATATTTAAAAAGTCCTCCAGGCTGTACGGGTGATATGTCCAAAAATGTTTATCCATATAGTGTATATGAAACAGAATAAATGCACATACAAATATTATTTATTATTATTATTACCGTTATGATTATTTATACAAAAGTTTAGTGGGTTGTTTTAGTTTTATTTTGTGGTATAATATGTTTTCTTAAGTTCAGTATTTGCATGCTGTGTCGGGGTGTCCAGTCCTGGTCTTCAAGAGCCGGTATCCTGCATGTTTTAGATGTATCCCTCTTCCAACACACCTGATTCAAATAACAAGCCTATCATCAAGCGCTGTAGAAGCCTGATAACGACCGTCAGGTGTGCTGGAAGAGGGGAAACACCTAAAACATGCAGGATACCGACCCTCGAGGACCAGGATTGGACACCTCTGCTGTACGTTAAGCATTAATGAATCATCTGAAAGTGTCGAATAGTGATTGTGGAAGTAGTTGAATGAGGAGGTGATGTATGACAGATTTTAATCAAATAAATTACCCCCTCTCAACAATAATGCATTTAACTTTTTTCATTCTGTCACTTTCTTTGATTTTAAAAGTTGTTTCTTGGTGGTTCTCATCCCATCTCCCTACTCCCTCTTATGATCTTATTAATTCACCGGACCACATGAGAAAATAGATTCAGTTCATATCTTTACAATCCAATACACTGACATCTTTGCCAAAAAACTAATAGTTTAATAATTTCAGGTCATCTTTTTATATTTCACAGTAGAAATATTACACCTCTAAGGGTTTATACACATACAAACCAATGTCCCATATCGCGTTCTGAGATGCACACCAAACTTTTCAATCCTCGGAGGACCAAGTGTCCCTTTAACGACTGTTTGGTCATAAAGCAAAATATTTTGTTGACCATGAAGTTGTCATTTCCTCACCTGAACGTTGAGGCCTGCAGGAACCAAATAACTATTAATGGAAGGTCGTTGAACAGGAGGCAGACTGGCCTGAAAAAGATCAAAGTTGGATATACACACTGTTAAGGACACTCTCCAGTGAGTACCATTAAATATTATTTTATGCATGACAGGAATAGGGGCCACGCAAGGTCGAAGCTGATATGTGTGCATAATATTAAAGCTCACGGAGGCAATAGGACATCCACATTTAGCGATTATGGACAGTTTCACACAAGGCAGTCAGTGTTGCATATTTATAAGTGCATGCCTTCAGCTGTAACAGTGCTGGCATGTAGTAATTGTGGGTAAACATCAGTTTCAAGATAAAAAACAGCAAATGTTTTCACAAGACATCAATTCTACCTAGAAATCTATGACCGTCACCGGTGAAAGGAAAGCGCCTTTATTCAAATACTGTATACTTCAATACACATTTAAGGTACTTGTAGTTTTTTTTATTATTATATATTTTCTGGTATTTTTATCCTGTTTGTTCCCAGTGAAAATGATACATTTCCAACTGTGTTAATTTTGAATGTTTATGATAAACAGAATGCTTATGAGTTTCCTTCTGGCTTCTTTAACTTATTAACCCTATAACCCCTACTCATTAAGCTAAATACTTTCTTTAAAACAATCTCGGATTTGCTGGAATGAGCAGTTTCACAAAGCCATCAACACAACAAACATGACGATCTTAAAAGAATATGATACGACACTGTATTATGCAAAGAAGCTGAAATTAACTAATCCTTAAACATCTACAGCAGTGAAATGCAAGGTATGTGTTAATGCAGCTATAAAATGAACCCAAACCATAATAACATAACCCTGCACAACAATATTTTTTCCTTTTATATGTTCGTTACTACTTCAGTATAGTTTCTAATGCAAAACTTTTACTTCAGATCAGCTGTTTTCAGCGTATGAGAGTAGTACATTTACATGAAAATCAAGGACTTTAGATACACCTTTCATCATTAATGACAAGATTGCACATACAGTAGGTGTTTCTATGTTGTTGAACCTGCTTGTCTACATCAGTGTTGGCACTAGTTGTACACTTTTCTCCGATGGGGGCACTTTCCAGCGGTCCCTGAGCCCATAATTACAGCCAGTGCTCTTTGGCGATCCTGTTACAGCCCAATAATTGATCCTGCGCAAACAACGCCCCAAGCTGCCGCCTGCCATTCTTTCCTAATCCCTGGACATGCATTACTGATTGATTCAGGGGAACAGGTGGGAGATATAACTCAATAGTTAATAAAGCAACAATCTACTAATCTAGATTAATAAATGAGCCCAGATCTAGGAACCAAATCCCTTGCGGTTACATCTATCCCAGGCTTCGCTCTTTACCTTCAGCCGCCACAGATTTATAGAAGTAAATGGTATTGAACCCAACACATGCACACCTTAATGCTCACGTGTACAAGTGCATGTTAAATTTGACATATATGTTACAGTGACAATAGAAGGAGGGAGGGCTCCTTTTGTGTCCGTGCTGAGTGTGATGACAGAGGTGTTAACCCCTCAGTTAGCGTGAATGTACTTAAATAGATTGTTACTCTGCAACTCTGTGCAGTAGAAGGATGACATCGATTTGACAAAGTGCATTTTGGCAACAGATTCATTGAGCATATACAGTTGCGGAAAAAAATTGTAAGACCACCCTTGTTTTCTTCAGTTTCTTGTTCATTTTAATGCCCTGTACAACTAAAGGTACATTTGTTTGGACAAATATCATGATAACAACAAAAATAGCTCATAAGAGTTTAATTTCAGAGCTGATATCTATCCATTTTCCATGTTTTCCTGATAATAACCAAAATCATTTAAGTAATTAAATCAATAGCTATGGCATTGTACTGCCAAAAACAGTGCTTTTAGGCATTCCATGTTTGCTTTTCTGTCTGTTTTAGTCACATGATACACACAGGAGTTAGCACTTGATTGCATAACCACTGTTTCTGATGACTTTTGATGGTCTAATAATTTTTTCCGCAACTGTAAAAGACAACCTGAGATTACGAGAACGTAGTCGGCAAATGTCTCAAATATGAATGAGTATGGATTTAGTTTAATGAGTCATCACTAGTCACGGTACAATTTATTTTTGTAACCAGAGCTGCTACGTGTTGACATCTGGCCTACCGTATAAACCCCAACAACTTACTGTCATCACCTCTGAACTTACAATGAGGCCAAGAGGATGGACTTCTCATGGACTTGGTAGGAGAAGAGGAAAAATGCCAGAGATGAATTCACCTAAAAGTGAAAGAAAATATTTGTGATTATTAACCTTTTTATCTCAACATACTAAAATGAGGCAATGAAGAAAACCAACTGTGTGGAGACACACTGACGCAGTTCACATTTTTATTTTATACAATTAGATGAAGCTATATACAGTAAATGGAGCAAGACTCAATGTTGTATCTAATTGTATTACATAATTAAATTTGTAGAAGAAATGTAATTAGAAATTATTAAATTTGGACTTACATCTAGATATATAATTTCCAGGACTACTTATATGTAGAGTATAGTTATTCTTCACTGCAGCTTCATCTACAGTATATACTTGTGATTTGATTTGTTGGTTGTGTCTTAAAATCAAAACATTTCAAGTTCATTTTAATTAGTTTTAATAAAAGTTTGACATTAATCAGTATTAACGACTGTTGTTGAAATGTATGTCTTTTTAAAATGCATGTTTTGGATTAATTTCCCAGTTTAAAGCCCATTTTAGAAAAGTTATGGAAAAGTAATCAATAGTAAGTCACATTATTTTGATGAAGCGATAAAAGTTGTTTCATTACTTACAATAGTTTCGGAAATCAGTTTCAAAACTAACCGTGCACATTCTTGTTTATATTCAGCTTGATGCGGTTTTACCAAAAACACTCACCAGGGTCAGTTTAAAATGCCAAAAGGTGGGTTTCGTCAGGAGTCGGATGGAGGAAGGTAAAACTGCCAGGAGAGTGCAGGCAAAACTGGAAAACAATACAAATAAATCAGATTATGTCGCATCAGCACTGTCATAAGCAAGAATTCCAAAAAAATCCCCAGTGGGAAATTAAGTTACTGCAGCATAAAAGATTATTACACAGCAGATGACATGTAGAGTATAAAAACAATTAGGAGGCAATATAGATAAGTGCTCTTTTCACATATTTTGAGGCTTGCACTCACATCTCTCTGTTGTGTTGACTGAGAAAACACACAAATAATAAAACAAGATTTATCCTTAGACAAATAAAACAGACAAACCAGGATTTAACTGTGGACTCATCTGACTACATATTAGACAGCTAATAGCCAGGCGAAGTGGAAAATGAGCAAATACCAGCCCCTTTATTTTGGTATCCAGGAATTAGTTTAACCCTTCAATTGTCACCTGCTTGGGGTGGAAGCACCAGAAGAGACCGACAATGTGTGAGTGTGAATGTGGTGAGAGGTTAGGCAGTGAGTTAGAGGGCAACAATGTGTTTGTCCTGCAATTTGTAAGAGAAAGGGACAGACAGCTGTATGTAAAGGCAGACAGACAGTTAATAGCTATAAAGGAGCAGTAAGTGGGAATATGGTTTGTCTGAAAATGCACGTGTTATGTGTTGGGGCAGGGTTTTGCTGTCCGGAAGGACATGGATCACTTTTCACAGCTGATTCATTCTATGTACACAGTACACCGACACCAGAGCATTTAGCAATCCACTCCCTGTGCCAAAAAGACAAGAGTGTTTTTCATTTGTTTGAAATGCACTACAGTCAAAGAAGTCCAACATGATCCCTGGACTTAGCAGTCTGGCAGAAACGTGTCCATCCTGCGAACACAGGACTCCTAAATTTAGCATAGTGGGTCATTTAAGCACCCTCCTCCATGACACAACTGTTACATTGACTTTTTCTCTCACTCATCAGATGGGTCTATAGCTTTTCATCAAAATAACATACAGTATCATCCTGGATGCTTCATGGAGTAGTGTGCAGAGACATTCAGATTAAATGTCATGAGCTATGTATTCATCTCCCTCTTTATCAATCACTCTACAATGAAATGACATACAACAAAAAACAGATTTTAAAGGATAATCCTGCTATGAAATGCATTAACTCTGCTTATACCTTTTGTTTTCTCTTGTCACCACATTTCTAAAAAAAAAAAAACATTACTTCATGTACAAAAGCTCCTCACAAGACATTTCATTAAGGGATGATCTTATTTCCACTCTGCGGGATCACAGTCTCTGCTCCCTTGGGTGAGCTCTGCTTTCCCAAGAAATGAAAGGAGTGAAAACAAGAGGCAGGAGGCACGGAGTAAAAAAAAAAAAAAAGAAGGAAAGACAGACTGACACAGTAACACAGGGAGGAAAATTATGAAAGAGAGAGAGAGGAATAAAGCACAAGCTTGTTAGATACAGTTGACGGAGGGATTACCTGAGGTAGAGCTGGGAGTCACTGGACAGAACGGTCCTGATCTTTATCAGGATGTTCAAGCTGCACCATGTGTTGGCCACCTTATCCTGTCAACACACACACACAAACACCACTTTACTAAATTAGAACGGTCAGGTGCAAACATAAAAATACTACTTTAGTCAAAACATGTGTAAGGACAAATCTGTTTCTAAAATTACACTTTGGTGACAAAACGAGTAAATGGCATTGCTGCGAGTAATTATTTCCCCCCTGAAAGTGTAATAAAAATTCCTGAGGCCAGTCACTGTGGCATTTGTACAGGAAAGCTTAGAAGCAGGAGCAGTAACCTACCACCATAAATTTACCCTCCTGTCAGAAAAAGCATGAGACTTATTTGTAAACTTAAGGAAACAAGGTCAAATGTCAAACCGGAGAAGTTTCTGCATACGTAGCAGATCCAGACCCACCACAGAGGATGGCCCATGACGCAGCTCTGAAAAATGATTCACTCAAGTGCTGCTTAATTTATACCTAAGAACTACAATTACCATATTACCATTACTATACTTAATGTTGTCTTAAGGACTGACAAATGTAATGAAATATCATTCCTCGAGTCAAACCATATCATTTTAAATTATAGTTCTACGTGACGGAGAAAATCAGCTCTCCATGGTTTATGGATATATTTAAAGTTAGATTTGTGACCTGTGAAGACCTGTGATTTGAAGTGAGCAATAGGGAATTAATTTGATTAATTCAGGTTTAAAAAAAATCATGATTATTGCTTTTGATGATTGATAATAACGATTACTTTATTCGGCAAAAATTCAAAAGGCAATATGACGGTCGCTGCTCACCAATGATGCTACAAAACAATTTTTTTTTTAATGAATGAAGCTATTTTTGAATCATATTTTGTCTTCATGTGTGGATGAATGAATCAATGACTAAGTCACACTGAAACACTGTCCCCACCGCCCATGCCTATTGATTAATAAGCTGTAAGATCACATGAGGAGGGCATTATTGTGGATTTATTTAATCTAAGTACTTGAACATTTGCGCAGGGATCACAAATACAAACACAGACACAGCGCTTCCAGATCAGCTTCATTCTTGCACTACAGATCGTTTTAGTGTGTGGCCCGGTCTAGAAAACCTATTTCTGACGTCCCCTCTCTCCTCTGTACTACAGCTGCCCTCTGCACAGCTGTGTGGATCTTAATGGCAGCCTAGTCAGCACTCAGTAGCCCAGTGTTGTGTTGTCTCAGCCCCATCCCACTCTCTTTCCTCTCTGCTCCAAATAACCACTACGGGAATGTTCCTGGACGCCGCCTAAAGGCAACACATGAACAAGGAGGTGGGGAGAAAGAGAGGGGGGGGGGTGTTCCCCATCAGCAAATGCAGTTCCTTCACCTATAAGCTAGCATGGAATTTCACAGTGAGAAGCATTTGGTGCCATTTTTGTGAGCAGGCAGCAATGTGAGACGCCAGAATGCAGCTCAGTGGGTAAACTTACAACTGCTCCCTCCCACAAGCCACCGAGACTGCCAGCCCTCTGCTTCCCCAGCACCCCTTCTCACCCCTGTCCCCTTGTCCAAATCTTCTGCTTACGTGCGCAATTTCACAATTAGTTCAGGACGACTCTCTCTCATGCCGTCTTTAAAGTGGAGTATAGTGTCTCTCACACCCTGTGTATTATGTTTGCATTATTTGGTTGAACAAATACTGCCACAGTGTGTACAGCCGTCATGTTCCCTGGCAGAATTTTCAATTACTTCTCACATCTATGACACCTTGAGGTTAAAGCTACCTCACGGATCAGGACAAGAGAGGAGTTTTAGTTTCAGAAATCAGAGCTGCAAGCTTCGGCATCCGAGCTGTCAGTCGGACACAGCGAAACAGAAACTTTGCCACCGCCTCCTACATGACGGCTTTCAACACCACCGGCTGTGAAAGTGTCTGAAGTTCTTTTCCGCTCATCCCTGTGCTTTTAATTAATATCATATTCCAATAACGTCAGATCAGAGGTTGTGACTGACTGACCATCATGAAGATGTGCGTCTCCGCTTGTGCAACACGTCCAAGTCCGTGTCGAAGAGGTGGTCGGTTACAGACAGCAGTTGTCGGACGTGCTGTGATATGCTTTAAGTGTGGAGTCATCAGTCCATATGGCTGAACATGGCTGTGCTATGAAGCGCTGAAAACACCCGGGCCATAAATTAGTTGGATTTATCTATATCCTCCTGCAGCCCAAACCCTAACACCTCCCTGAGATAGATTGAAACTGATCTCCTGACCTTTCACCATTTTATTCCTCTGTTTTCTTTGATCCTGCAAAGTATCCATTTCCAACTGGATAAGCACTGGGAGGGTGAGAGCATGGAGGAGTGTGGAGGAAACAGGGTTGTGCCTGACTTTCTTTAAAAGAGTAATATTTAGCTTTTTTTTTTTTTTTTTAATGGAATTATGCATTTTAAAACATTTCCCTGTGGTCTACATAAACTGTAAATGCTCT
>JAPQRP010000020.1:3490932-3508039 GCA_037367295.1 Apogon hyalosoma
TGGAGGGTTCAAATTCAAACTTTATGAACTATTATGGTCCAAATACACAAATAAATGAACCAAAGACTAATAAAAGTGAGTTCAGCAAAATATGAGCCCTTTAAAAGCAGAGGTTTGTGCAGGAAAACAGGGATATTGTAATAGATTCTTCAGCTTGATACTAATTATTAGTGCTCAAAGAGGCTGATAATTATAGTAAGACCTGATATGCATTTTCAGAAAAAACATTTGTTTTGTCAAGTTTTAAAATAACTCCAAGGAAAATATTTATTGGTGACTGCAAGGAAAGCAGCAAAGTGCAACTCAATGACATTAAACTTGGGGATAAGTGAGTAAATAACTACATACTCTTCTTATTTCAGTATCAACAGGCTATTTGGCTGTTATGACATAACCAGTCAGGTGAAAACATTGTTCAAATCCACAATATTGTGACTACAAACATAAAGAAGTGTCTACATCGGTGCCAAAGCAGCACATTTTTTTTACTTATCTGATATCAGATAAAGATACAGACACTAAAATCAGTTAAAAGCATTCAATCCCTAAAGAAGAATATTTTTGAAATCCCCATGAGACACAATTTCCAGTTTTTTTTAAAAGACTAAATTTCCACAAAAATTAATTTTGTTAAGAATTATCACCGATACTGCCTCATCCAATACGGTGCGACAACAACAAGCCTCTTTCTCTTTCGATGCCGACCTCACACAAGCGTCTTATTTCATCAGAAATATCATCACATCAAGATGAAGATGCCATTTCACGGGGTCTTTGGAGTTGCACAGAAATCAAGACTGAAATCAAATGTTGGGCGATATAATCATATCTAGGGGAAAGTGTTGATTATAAGATTTAGCTTTGATGGATGCGTAAAGTACTAACTGAGGACCAACTGTTTCCCGAGTCTGAAGAGCAGCCACACACAAATGTCAACAAGACATGAGGCTATTGATACCTAACACAGCAAAGGGCTGGAGGGTGAACGGAGACATAACAGCGTCTCAAAACATAACACGAGGCAGCATTGCACATACTTTATCTATACAAAATCCCTCTGGCTTATTGAGTCAACATGCCGTACATATTTTTTTAATTTATGTTATTAGTGGTATTTGGAGTTTCGGGACATTTGATTACTATAATAATAGTCGCATTTATTCATGATTTTCCTCCACTTCAAGGGCACACAAGGATTCAGTGCAAACAAAACCTTGGTACATGTGACCCCTTAGACCCAATGTGGCTTCTTTAATCTCTGTATCACTGTGGTCGAAAAATGTCTAGGCTACATCCACAATCTGTCGGAAGATCTCATCCCCTCCCAGTTGCTTTTGAGATAACATTTTTTAGACAGCAACCATTCCCTTAAGGTATGAGGGTGCCTTACGGGGAGCTCTAGCTTCTCTGATGTGGTTTTTACCTCTGACCTTTGATTTAAAAAAAGAGTCTTGAAGTGTACCTCGAACAGACCACGAGCCACGGGAAAGATCCTCCTGACCACCTGCAAGGCCTGGCTGGGGTCGGACAAGAAGGGCAGCCAGCACAGAGCGAAAGTCGCCAACACCGTTACAGCGATTCTCAGCAGCAGGAAAAGCCTGACGAAGTGGGTGACACAGAGACAGAGACAAACCTGAGTCAGACGGCAGTGGTATTGAGGTATAATGTAGGAGGAAATATGATGATCACACTTACTTATCTAAGGTATTGAATAAAATGCAGCCAGATGTAAAATCCCACCTGTGCACATTTTCTATTCAAAATGATCTACAATTTTATTTATACAGAGATTTTTTTTATATTATTATTATTTCTAAAGGTTCTGCTATTTATGCATGACAATTTTCTAGCTTTTCTCTACTTAATTTATTTTCAGAAGGGAGATTTAGTCTAGACCACAATTATCACAATATAACCCTTTCTACATTGTCTGCTGAAACACTTTAAAAATGTTTTAACATTTTGATGTGTTACTCAGTTTTACTTTGAATATTTTGTTATTGAGAAATGTTCTATCGTTACAGTTTTTAAATTTCTACATTTCTGAAATGTTCAGTTGGTTACATTGATAACTACATATGTATTCAGATCAGTCTTTAAATGTAAAAGAAATAATGACTTGCCTTTTTTTTAATTATAATAATTACTAATATAATTTTTTCCCCAATAGTTCAACATTTTTTGCTACATCTCACAGCTATCAGACTCAATCAATCATAATGTTACATTTCTTTGATCAAATCTACTTTTTTCATTCCTTTAAAATGCTATTCATAATACTAATTATACAAAAAATAATAATAAAAATAGTGAAATAACATATTATGATATTTTCTGAGATAGTTATTGTGCTGTGAAAATATCATATTGAAGCTCTGAATATGAGTAATAGGATGGAGCTTAATTATGGCTACATGTACAGATTTTTTTTTAACTTACATTCTGGTGTTTTTCACTTTATCTGACAGATGCAGACAGAGAGATCACAAACAGGAAGGAGCGATGAACATAGTATACGCTCTTCCGGGTGAGCTAACCCCTACATTTACTGATATTTCCTAAACAGTTATTAAGTGCTGTCTGCATGTTCTAAATTTGGAATGTGACCCTTGTGATGAGGAATGCAGTGAAAGCAATGCATCAGCTGAAAGTCTTTAGTGTAGGTCAGGGTATCTTGTCAGCTGTAACTGTGAAGCTGCTGGTTAAGTTGCACACACAGGCATAGCTGAGGAGTTTGGGCATGGCGAGAGTGTCATCTGGACATATCTTCCCCTGGCCCTTCTAATCCAGCTCTGCATTTGCTACTAAATGCCCTTGGTACATTGTTACTAGATAAACAGACACTGGACACACTAGTAACAGCATCCAATCTGATTACCTCAGTCATTCTGAGGCTCTCCTGAGGACAGTGCTCTCTTATAGACTGACACTACATACAGTATCTGCAGGCAGCACTCATTTCACACTGGAGTATATGGTGACATGACAAAACAAAACAAAAAAAAAAAACAACCCTAAATTTAGACTTAATTTTTGATTCAGAAATACATAGTGTATGCAGGGCTCCTACAGGTTTCTACAAGTTAAATTTAAGACTTAAGATATTTTTAAGGCTACTTAGAACAGAATTTAACGCCCATTTCACAGCCATACTAGCACACATTCATGACTCCTATAAATTATCATAATTATTTACATCAGCAGAGATTGAATATTACATACATAGTGTACACAGAACTAAATGCTCTGTGATCATTTCTCACCGAGGGGATGCAAAAATCGCAATAATTGGTTCCTATTTTCAATGTAAATTGTCAGGTTGGAACAGGTGGAAATGAGCAGACGAACATTACTTTCTCTCTAGTTCTAGCCAACAAGTTTATGGGAACATAATTTAAGACCTACCATATAAAATTTAATACCTTTTAAAAACATTTTCAAGGTTTTAAATGTAATTTTTTTTTTTAATTCAAGACTGTTTTCTTCTTCCCAGTCCTTTTTGAGCAATACATATTGAATTTACTTTATTACTCGTGTACATGGCAATTACTATTTTGTCTGGATCACCTTTATTAATACACTTGCTCTGATATTAGTTCCTTGTGCACATAAAAATGTTTAGTTTTTTTCTTCTGCTCAAAACAAATAAATAAATGAATGAATGAAAAGACTTTTAAGAATTTTTAAGACCCTGTGGGAACCCTGTGTATGACTTTGGTTCATAAATCATGTTTCCAACAGAATTTGTTTCTAAAACAGTACAGATGTTATTTGCCAGAACAATCTGCAAAGCTTTGCTTTAGTGAGACATCAGTCATCATCAAAACTGAAAACAATTTCAGTAGTTTAAATGTCTGTACTAATACTTACTTTAAAGAAATCATTTCAGTTGTCCTCTGTGAAATGTCATGATTAGTTTCTAAATCATACAGAATGAAAGAACAAAGGAACAAACAAACAAATGACAGAAAGAAACAAACAAAAAAATGAAAGAAAGAAAGAAAACATTAAAGAAAGACCTGAAAAAGGAAAATGGGAAAGAAATTAAAACTAACTCTCAGACTCACCCTCGTCCCATCAGGCCCAGTTTGACACATTTCCCCAGCAGGTAGAAGAAGAAGGGCAGTGCATGATACAGCTCCATCTGTTTGTAGTTGAGAGCCAGGCAGAAAGCCATGGAGCCCAAAGCATCCCAGCCCAGACCAAGAGCAACAATAGCCCACAGAGCCAAACCCAGGCTCACTCCATTGTACCTGATAATGTTAAGGACAATACTCAGAGGAAAGTGTTTCCAAGTCTGGATTATACATAAGAGAGCAGTGTGCTCATAATTACTCCCTGTTTCCTTACTGACTGAATAAAGAAAGAATATAGAACCATATTTTTATGAAATCTTTATTTTCTTTTCTTTTAATGTTTAGCAGATTTAGGATTAGATGCTCGATCACTTATCACTATGTTGCATGAAAAAAAGACTACATGAGCTGAATAGGATCATTATACATCATGTGATGCTCATGAAGACCATGTGATTTTATGAAAAGCCTCAGGAAAAGCTACTAAATTGAACTATTCTATAACACTCCACTTTATGTTGGTGGAACTTTATAAATGTTTACAATACTGTATTCAAACTGCATCTGTTAAGGGATGACGCATTTAAATGCACTTGAAAAGGATACTGGAAATGCCCATAGTCCACGAGAATCAGCCCAGGGTAAAGCAAGAAGCAGAGGAGAATACATGCCTGGGGAGAAAAAAGTAGAAGTTGACAAAATGTTAATCTTACAGCATTATATTCCATCCATTTATGAGATGCACCTACAACACAAGACAAATATTCCAGATTGTTGTTTTGAATGGTGAGTGTTATAACCCCAATCCTAAGAATAAGAGTGGCTTAGAAAATGGAAAGAACAGGTTATTTTTGCCATTATTTGAAAAGTATTAGATGTTATGTCTTACCTTTTTCTTAGAGGATCCATCACATAGATATAAACAGTATAAAACCACAGCAGGGATGTATATCAGCAAATCTGCTACAAGAACTGAAAAAGATTCATATGTTTTTGTAACAAGACGTCATAACAAATAAAATATATTCATTACTGTGCTTTTGTTGAAAGCATATATAATGACAAGTGATATACAATTATACAAACAATCCACATTTATGTTAAGGTTGATAATTTTTTGTTGTATTTTGTCATGTTTTGCATACCTGTTGATCGCATGAATAACTTATGTGCTGGACTTTCAAAACCTCTGGACTTGTGGAGCTCCACCCACTCAGGGTTTATCACCTTGGCTCTGTGGGAAATGAGAAATGTTATGTTTTATTCTGATGTTTTATAATGCTGACAACAATTTATCTAACAAATGTGAACTGCTATTAAATTACAATTATAATAGATATTTACTTGGAACCTCAAAATGTGGTTTATGACCCAACTTTTGCAATATAACACAAGTAACGTTCAAGGACCTAATGTATTTCAGTATTTATTTTGTATTCTTTTGTTATTTATTACCTTTAATCTCCAACTGGCATTTACCAAACAGAGAAAATATGCCCTAAATGTAAAAAATAAAGAAGTTACTTACATATATGCACATATTAAGCTGTGGTAAGCAGTCAGAGGAGGGTAGTCAAGACCCCAGTAGTTCAAGTCATTGTCTGTAGTGTTGAAGTACCTGGCGGACCATAAATGTTACACAGATCTAGTGTGAAACCGATTCTAGTTGGATCCTTTAGATGCTGTTGAACATGAGAATACTGTTGATTTAGACCTCAGTTTTGTAAATTCTCTGATCTTCTGGACATTTTTCAAGTATTCTGAATATATGGATCACAAAATGTCTTAACAGCAATAGATATGGCATGCTTAAACATCTGTTCAGTTTATCTACCACATTAAAATGACCTTATAGATGCATTGCTGCAGATCAGTCTATCAGACAATATGTAAAGTAGCTCATGAGTTCCACCTACAGCAGTATAATGTAACATACACATAATTGCAGCAGCAATAGGAATCCAAAAACAGTAATTGTACAACATTTTACTGCACAATGTCTACTCTTTCATTATCTAACATGTGGGTTGAGTGGACTTATGTATTCATCTGTATGGGTGATGTGGTCTTACTTAAGTCAAGAGTCTGAATACTTCCTCCACATTGCCACATTAACTCCACTTAAAACATTTACATATATTATGGATTCACAATGGTGTGACATTTCTCCAAACCTGCCCATAAATATAACCCAAGAAGACTCAGACTAACCATTCGTGAACAGGGAGATTGTAGGTTACTTCTTGCCAGTGTCTTTGAGCTTCATAATCCCCAAACATGGGTGGTTTCCCCGCCCCTGAAGGAGAAGCACTCAGCTGTTAAACCTGATGACTGGGAAACTCCATCAGTGAGTGACAACAGTGAACCAAACACACTACACAGCGTAGAAACATAGAGAAAAACAACCTTTACAGTTTTAACTAAATCAACATCAAACAACCACGTTATTATAAGTGTGAAGGACCTTTCTTTCAGTCTTGTAGACACTCCTAACAAGCTGCATTTAAACTGAACCAGGATGCTGCGAATCTCTGCTACATGTTAGCCTTTTCCACACTTCTTACCTGAATAAGAATTTAACGAAACGCCCCATCTCACAACAACTCCAAGCAAAACACAAACAGACACGAGGCTCCACGTTTGCATGACTAAGAGTCGTAAAATATATATTTGGTAAAGAAAAAAAGGCTAAATAACTGTTCGTCGTGGTCGGTTGTCACTGTTTAGACTTCCGGGTTACGTCCTCCGCGAGGCGTCGTTGCGTCTTTTCATTGGTCAACGGACTGTGGCGTTCGCTGAGAGTACGAGGCATTTGGGGACACTGTAAAGAGTAGGAAAAATGTCTCAACGACGACCAATGGCTCCCGGTGCAACGGAAAAATAGTTGGATAAAGCGAGTTTTAACTGTAGCTCAAGCCAGTAAAAAGCCATCTGGGCAGCTATTTTTAAAACTTGATTTCACCCGTAGTGTCTTCGAACGTATTCTATTAATATTTATACATTTGATAAGTCTGTAATTTTCTTTGTACATTGAATGCAGCATCGTATGCCCATTTAAAGGACTTGATGTATGGATCAATTCAACCATAAAAATCACATTATATATGAAATATATGCATATATCTATATATTTGGAGATGTTTTGGAATATATGTTATAATTAATAAAATAAGAAAAGATAATAACATAGTACAAGTTGTAAAACATGTATGAATGACCAAAAAAATAAAAACCCAACACCTGACTTATGGGCTCTACTAAAAAAAATTAATGAATGATTACCATTGTAGCCGACAATCTGTTTCTTTCTTTCTTTCTTTCTTTCTTTCCTTCCAATTATGTGCATAGAAGTGGAAAAACGCTTCACTGCACAAATATACTATTTTTTCAGCCCCTTCACCACAATATCTTTGAAGGAGCATGGGTTCAGACATAAAAATGTATGAAACAACTTTTAAGATAAGAAAGCAAATAAACATCATCCACCGCTGATGTTGAAGTGGCATCTTATTTGCATATACATCTATGTCACTTTTTAAGACCAATATTTGATTGAAACATCTGTATGTCCAAATGTCAATGTGATGCAACATTTTGTGGAATTCCACCCAAAAAATGTTTCTGTTTTCTTACATTAGGGACAATAACCAGAATATAATATATGTAATGTCTGCTAAAACTTTGTAAAACTCTCAAAACATCATATTTCTTACAGCTTATATGTAAGCTGTATGTTGTTAAAATACTGCAATATATGTGACAGTATGCATTACACAGTGAGTAGATCGAAGACTTGTATTTGCAGTTGCCTTGTATACATGTGTGGTTTGAACAGCTTCCATTTTGACTCCCTCACAATGTAAATCTCAGCCCAGGGGCGTATTCTCCTCTGTGACCTTTACTTCTGTTGACACCAACGTCTTTGTTCCCAAGGTGTTGGGATTTGTTGGGTAAGACATGTTCCTTGTGGTTCTGGCATCAATTATGCATAAATAATAATAACCTCGGACAACTGCTGATTTGCAATGACACTTTCATTACAACGGGAACAGCCTATAACTCACTGCTTCCCATTAGTTATTAATGCCTGGCCACGCCAGCTTTACTTTGTCATTTATTGCTTCATCTCTATGCCTTTTTAAATATTCAGTAACTGCTGTACCTACATTTACTGTCTGTGAGCTCCACCCAGGAGAAGGCTATAGCTGGTGGTGGAAGATGACCTAGTTATTATGAAGGCCTGGGCCTTGCTCACCAATGCCATTGTAGTCTATCACTCAGAGCCTTCAAGTTTGCTACAGCAAGTCAAAGTTGATATTTTTTGCCTCTCATTGGGTAATTGAGGTCAAATAAAGACATGCATATCATTAGCTTGCAAAATCCTGCGGCACTTATATGTTTCAGGGATTTTGATACAAGCACAAAGGTATGCAGGAGTCAGTGTTCATTACCTCTAAATATGCCATTTTGTTCTATCTCTTTTAGTAAATGAAAACCAACATTACTGAAGAGAAAGTGACACTTAGAAATAACTATTCAGGAATATACGTGTATAATATACATCTTGCCTTTGGCGCGCCTAAAAACTAATTTTAATGCAGATGATTTGATACTTGCTTTACCTAACTCCAGTGTTGCATCCAAATACAGATTTCCAGTTAACTGTTCATTGAAAAACCAATGCCTGAACACATTTCTGTTATAGGTGCACAAACTCAAACAACAAATATGATTAGAATCATCAGATGAGTCAGGTGAAGTGGATATTGGATGTTAATGGGATTTGACAGACCTGACAAATGGATGTGACAAAGTTAGTATTAACTTGTTGTCGTTGTTAATGCTGGGTGAAAAAAAAAAAAAAAAAACTTCTCAGGGTTTTTGGTCTCACCTGCACAGTTTATCATGTTTTTTCATTATGCAAATAAATTAAATAAATAAGTTACATGTAATGATGGGGAGTAACGTATTACTGCACAATGTAATTAAATGATAACGTCAGAAAAAATGTGCAATTAAATTGTCATTACTAATCAAAATGCTTGTGATTAAAAAGCTTCACATGTTATTTCCTATAAAAAGCTTTTATGTTGAATATAATTTGCTTCTACTACTGTCAGAATTTGTTGTTTCTTACTTAACATCAAAACACCCCAGTCTTAACTTAAGTTACTGATGAATTTTTAATAAAATTAAATAAATGGCAGCTACTGTGAGGTTTTACACTATTGGGTTTAAATGTGTTTTTTAAGCCTTATTGACTAATCTTAACACTTACTAGATTATTTAAAATGCAAACAAATGTAAAAATTGAAAGTACTTAGATAAGGTAATTACAATAGTGACATCAACAAGATAACTAGTAATCTGTAACTTATTACATATCAATAATAACCTCCCACTCCATTCAAAATATTAACAGGTCCCCAAACCACCCAAAATATATTCACACTTTCACCAAAACCTCCTTACTTAATAATTATATTCTTAAAATGCTCATTATTCACCAGTCCAAACATTTCAGTGTCGTGTTAACTTAAATAATATCACTTTTCTGAATCCAGTAGGAGCTGAAAGTAAATGTGGGAACCATGATCCAAATTCCATGCACCTGCAGCTGCACAGGTCATGGGTGTGTGGGACCTTTTGATCCACAGGCGCTCATGTTCACCCACTCAGAAAATAGTATAGTTTAAGAAAAATAAATCATGAAATGCCTTCATTCTGGATCTTTTGCAGAAATTGCATGTCAAATCAGAATTTTACCCCTATCTGATGTTGTTCTGAAGCCTCAGAATTATATATTATTATCCCATAAAGACCTAAACATACACTGGCGACCAAAATCATTTAGTGATATAAAAAGTTAAATAACTGCTGATCTATTAATCCTATCAATACATGTAAATAGTTATTGTAAAATACAGTTTTTCACCTTTTCATGGTAGTCAGATGTGACCCATTTGGACGTTCAGAGGCTCTGTAGTTACCGTGGAAACACCATCATCTTCTACAACATTAATTCACCTGTAAAACCCATGGAGTTGGATCACTGACAGTGGATGGAGACACTTGTTTTTCCTGTTCAGTTAATGATACATTTTACTGAAAAAGTCACATTTTCTTACATTTTCTCTGTTTTTGATATAATAACTCACAACTTTAATTTGAGCTTTTATGGACATGACTAATAATCAGCAAATTAAATATAGGAAAATACCCGATTTTCACTTGACAATGCAAAAATACTGAGCATAATATTGGAATAAATGGTGATAAATCACTCAATAAAAGTTCAAAATAGAGAGAAAAAATATTTAGGAACTGCAACAAAAGCAGCACTGGGTCTTTATGGGTTATATTCTTATGTCAGGTTAAAATCCATACAGTAGATAATGTGTAATATACTGCTGATGTTTTGTTACTGAAACCTTTATATAAAATCCAAATCTGGCCATAAAACAGAACATAAACACCCTAAAAAGCTGCATAAAAACACAAAAAGATTGAACATATCCCTGTCGCAGATTAGACTATAACACAAAAAACTATTGTAAATAAAACTTAATGAGTACATAATAATAATAATAATAATAATAATAATAATAATAATAATAATAATAATATTCCTCCATGGGATATCATTTCAAGTCAGTTTTAGATGTATGCCAACAGAGAAAAAAAAAAAAAAAGCAAATGTGAAGACTAAATAAAAGAAACTCAGGTCAACTTGTGTCTTGGCTAAATATTTGCAGTTTTCACGCACGCCAATGAGGATCTGAGGTGTCAGTTAACGCCCCCTAGCGGATTAATCCCCCCCTTCCACTATGTTTCCCGATGTGTAGTGCGCATCAGCAGTGCAACATCTCACACTGACACTGAACCATCCCATAGTCTGCATGAATGTGAGCATGAGCTGGGCTGAAAGAGCTGCTTTGTGGAGCCTGAACCGGTATCTGAGCCCCGGGAGCCGCTATAAATAAATCAGATAAAAATAACTGATAACACAACAATAAACCTGTTACGCACTGAGAGTTCAGCCTTGTTGGTCCCTGTTGTTATTCGATGTTTAGTTTGTGATAAAATTAAAAAAAACAAAAAAAACAAACACTTTCAATAATAATGAATCTGTCTGTAAATATTTGGAAATTGTGAGTCTTTCACCAGTGTTTTGAGAAAAAAGTCATTAAGTAAATCCTCAGTGTTTTAATTTTGAGACAATTGCAAAAATGTCATTGTTAATGCTCCAATAGATGGCCAGTTTTGACGCTTCCGTTGGTTTTCATTTTAATAATTTAGCATTAGAGCAAAAATGGAAAATAAAATATACTTGGAAGCAAACCTATAATAAAATAAGTGGGCGGAAAAAATTATGAAACCATCAAAAGTCATCAAAAACAATGGTCATGCCATCAAGTCCTAACTCCTGTGTGTATCACGTGACTAAAACAGACAGAAAAGAAAACATGGAATGAATAAAAGCACTGTTTTTGTCAGTACAGTGACATAGATATTGACGTAAGACCTGAAGTGATTTTGGTTATTACCAAGAAAACATGGAAAATGGATAGATATCAGCTCTGAAATTAAACTACTATGAGCTATTTTTGTTGGTATCACAATATTTGTCCAAACAAATATACCAGGCGTTAAAATGAACAAGAAACTGAAGAAAACAAGGGTGGTCTAATAATTTGTTCCGCGACTGTAACCCTATATTTTGGCTGTAATTACAAAAAAAAAAAAAAAAATAGAATAAATAATGCATTTCACTGTGCATATGTACTGTGAATTATGTGCGTGTGACTTATCTTTCCATGACTGCTTCCTCCTATTAACAGCCTAATAATAACATGAATATTACAGAGCATTTTGGCCAAATACTAGATCGATAATGAATGAAGTCGGAGTCTGAAATCCCGCGGTGACATTGGAGAAGCCTTTTGCATCATCAGCACCTTCTTCGGTGTCTGAAAGTGAATTGAAGCAGAGAGAGAGGCTCCTTTCTCTTTCCCATGGGGATCAGATAAATATAGCGCCGATACCCCCCCCCCCCCACACACACACACACACACACACACACACACTCCAGCCCGATCACCATTTGCTGTTTGTGTAAAAGTGATTAGCCAGACACAACTGCGAAACTGTTACCTTTATAGTAGCCAAGCCGCAGAATATCCTGTAAAACGATCCGAGCAGTGATGTAATAGTGAATTAAAAGGTGTCTAAATATATGACCTCCAGCCAGAGTTCATTGTAAGGAAAACAAACAGAAATATAATGTTAAAACAATTTGGCTGACGGGACGTGAAGCGGATTTTCCACCTGCTCTTGTTCTGCTTATTTATTTCATCGTGAAAAATTCCACGAATAAGCGCGTGCGTCTGCAGAAAAATCTCCTAAATATGCTTCACCTTTTAAATATTTTCTTTTTTTTTTTTTTTTAAAGCATGCAATTAGTTCTGTAAGATTACGGCTCCAGAATTTTGGTAACAGTTGTTATGCTTTTAAAATCATTTCTGCAAAAAGTTTCATATATATTTGAATTATTGTTCAAATATAAGGCGCAAAAAACCCCATATAACTACATTTTCTGTTTTTTTCTGCAAATATAATTATATTAATATCATTATTATTATTATTATTATTGTTTAAATATCAAAACACACATCATGAAAAGTATGTCAAAAAATATCAGCAAACCTGTAAATTAAATTACATTAAATTAAATCCTGATTTGCAAAGACAATACCGGTGTTTTTTTTTTTTTAATTAATATTCTTGCACCTGTTTTGCGTTTTATGTTACACTGTTTAGATTAATATTATTGCCCAGACAAAATGATTTTTTTCCCCCAGAATATCGCAAACAATTTAGGGATATTAATAATGAAAATTGATTTTTTTTAATTCTTTCGCAGATTTATTTACAAATAAAATCCAGTTTACAACACAATATAACTACATAGAATTACATATATTTTGTTGTTTTTTTTTGCTTTTTTAAAATTATTTATTATAAACAGTCTATTTCTTTCAGAGATTTTGGGTCTTGTATGAAAAGGAAGCAAAAACTGTGTGGGTCAGTCCAGGTGAGCTTCCAATAATACAAAAAAGAAAATGTAAAATAATTATCACAGATCTCAAACAAGAACAAAAATAAATCGACAGGTAAAAGTCAAACAGGTAAAATGATTCTTTTTTTGTTGTTGTTGTTTTTTTTTTCTTTTTTACAAATATTTACAAATATTACCTGTACAGAAATATGTCCTTTTTCTTTTTTCTCTGTTTCAACAGTCTTTACATGGCTACAGAGTCCAGTGCTGCCTATTGATTTGTGCATTTGTTCACACTTCTCCCGGTGATAATGTCTTTATATAAAAATAAGAGTCTATTTTTTGGTGGTTTTAAGTCACTGTGAAGGCCATTTGGACACCGTCGTCGCAGAGGGTAAAACATGTCCAGAAATAATATTTGAAGGGACACTGAGGATGGGGGCGATAGCGGCTGATGTCCGGGACAGGGACAGGGACTGCGCGCTCAGCAGGGCCGACTGGACCGTCACCGGAGGCCGCAAGAAAGCCTGCGCGGCTCCAGGTGAGGACGAGGAGGCGCTGGAGACCCCGATGATGTTCTCTATACTGAAAGAGGGTCTGTTGGACGGCTCGGATTTGATCATGGACGCGGTGCTCAGGCTGTTGAGCTGCAGCTGAAGGCTCGGGCTGAGCTGGGAGTTGAACGCCTTCCTGTTCAGCTCCGCGGAGGGCAGGAGCGGGACCCCCGGGGGCAGCATGGGGCCCACAGGGGGGATGTACGGGTACTGCAAAGCCGCGGGATGGGGGTACGCAGCCGGGTGGATCCCGTAGTGCCGACCGTAGGGGCCCCCGAGACTGTACGCACCGAAACTTTGCATCATGAGCGCAGTCTGGTCCCTGAGCACGTCCGGCTGGACCCGCTTGAACCTTTTCCTCCTCCTCAGAAAGCTGCCGTTGTCGAACATGTCCTCTGAAGCCGGGTCCAGGGTCCAGTAGTTGCCCTTCCCGGGGTTGCCAGGTTCCCGTGGGATTTTCACGAAGCAGTCGTTGAGGGACAAGTTGTGGCGGATGGAGTTTTGCCACGCGGGGAACTTTTCCCGGTAATAGGGAAAGCGGTTACTGATGAACTCACAGATCCCGCTGAGGGTGAGCTTCTTCTGCGGGCTCTGGAGGATGGCCATGGTGATCAGAGCTATGTAGGAGTAAGGCGGCTTCACCAGGCTACTTTTGGGCTTCTGGATCGCACCTCCCGGCCCTGCGCTCTGGTCGTGACCCTCTCCCTTCCCGGTGCCCGTCTCTCCTTCCCCGGAGCTCTCACAGCACGGACTCCCTCCTCCAGACCTCATCTCCTCCTTCTCCACTTCGATCTCGTCTTCCACATCATCATCGGCGTCTCCTCGCAGGTCGTGCAGGATGCCTCCCCCGGGGCTGTCGCAGTCGCTGTCCACTCTCTCCATGCCCTCCTCGTCTCCTTCGCCCACCACGTCGATATCCACGTCCTCCGCTGTGAGCACAGTTTGGCCGGACATGTCGCTGGCTCTTTCGCTGCCTCCAGACAGGGTCATCTCACGGCTTACTTAGCCCACACTTTTCAAGTCTACCGGAGCCAAAACAGCCGAGCAGCCGGGTGTGCGTTAGGTGAGATCAGCGCGGTCAGTGCGCACACACGGCACGTCTTGTGGACTTCTGGTCGCCCGCGTCAAGGGATCGGATGTCTCCCAAAATCTAAATACGGTTTAACCGGCAGTCAGTCAAGTCAAAGAGAAACTTCAACTTCTACAAATATTTCTCCACTCGGTAAGTGAGCAGGCCTGTGTAAAGCGATGCGTCTTGCCTCGAAGTTGTTTGGAGATGGTAAGAGCTGCGACTTTTGCGCTTTGATGTCCCTCCTTGCTCCGTATATTTCCTATAGGAGTGATATTTGGAGAACCAAGTCGAGATGACACATGCTTTTAAAGGCCCGAGCTTTTAAAAGGACTGTCTGATAGATTACTTTTCCCAGTATAAGATATACTATCAGTGCAGGACACGTGGTTTGGTGACGACAGACGCCCCCTCCTCTCCCCTCCCTCCCTTCCCTCCGTCCACCCTCCTCTCCTCTCTGTTAAACCATGCAAACTGGAGTTGTTTCATGGATTTGTCAACAATGGGACATCAGCAATGCTGCTTTCCGCTGATTTCTGTGTTCGTCCGTCATAGACCATTTAACGGTGGCAGAGGGAGGAGGAGGAGGAGAAGGAGGTGGAGGAGGGGGGAGAAAATTGGCCTGCATGATTGAAAGATCTAATGCGCATTAACACGGCTGCGTAAAAACAACCCAAACCTTTAACTTTGCAAAAACAAACTCTGCAGAATGAAAACGACGACAGCTAAGTTAACTCATGTGAAATGTTTTGTATGTTATATGTGCATGACTTAATCTGTGTGCATGTTACTCTGACGGTCGACTTTGTTTATTCGGGCTACTTCTACATGCATGTTTTATTATTCCCATCTTTATAACCCGCTGTGTAAATGCAAGCTGCGAATGCAAAGCGTGGATTCAAGTCTATTTATTCCCGCAGGATTAGCCGAAGGTGGGAAGAATATTGAGCAGCAGCAGCAGCAGCAGCAGCGACAATGAATGAAGAGAATAAAGAATTTCCTTAAGAGTTTGGAAGAGGTGCTAACGACTCCATCACTGCATGTTTTTACATATGAAAAAAGTAGGAAATGCGGCAGCGGGTGAATGCAAAGAGCGCATTTATTCACAAGCATGAAGGTGAGCGGTGTCGGACCCAACACAGATTGAACCCCGAGTCGTGTGAGAGAGGAAAGGAAAGGACTGAAAGAGCGGCCGTTTGTGGTTTTAGAACACCGTTAAAAAGCGACTAACAGGCGCTATTGTCTAGAATCGGGTGGAAAAATAACTGTAGTTAATAAACAAAAATCTAAGCTGCAGCCTGTGCGTAACCGATGTGCCACAAGCGTTTAAAGCGCTCAATTGATTTCATCGGAAGTCATTTAGCAGGCTAATGAAAATATCTATATTCAGCACAAGTCGGTTATTTTGGAAAGCTTTATTTGAATAAATTAAAAAATATATATGAGTGACTTAAAATTAAGAGATGTAATATTGGTAATAGGTGGATGCATTTCAAAGTAATGTTTGCGTCATTTGAAAACACTGAGCTTTTAATACATATTTAAGATATTTCATGCATTATTATTATTTCGAATTATACCAGCAAAATTAATCATTTCGTTCACAATTTGTTTAATACATACGATTTCTTCATAACGTGTTTTTTTAAAAAAAAAATGGCGCAATATTTTCATTAATCCGTTAAGATTACGGCTTCAAAAGCTCTTATTAAAATGTGTTATGTTTTTCCCTTATAAATGTGATCCCTTAATTGCCTTCAGCAGTGCAAAGACGCGTCAGCTCTGCGCCACCTCTGCTCTCAGGATGAAAAGTCGGATTAATCAAACGCTATCATCACTAATAATGCGCGTTTGGGTCAAAGGAGGGAAACAGGGCTTCCGCTCAGACTTGGCTCGTGTTAATCTCTCGCTGACCTGTGTGATCTGAGGGTCCGTCAATACAGACTACTTAGCAGATGAAACCGGAGTCTACATCAACTTTTATCCTCCTTATCCGCAGGACGCGTGTGCGTAAAAGAAAACACCATCTCTTTTATTTTAGGCAGATTGAGCTGACAGTCCGGTCTGTTTCAAGCCTCTGTCGATTCAGTCAGGCAATAAAGGTTTATTTAATTATTTGTTTGAAGTATTTTTGCATCACATTTTGATATTTATTCTCCCTTAAGCTGCTGATGTGGCACATTTTACGCATTTCTTCGCATCTACAGAAGCCACTGAACATTTAAGGATTTCTGAGTATTTAGTCTCATTCTTGGAGAAAAATTGAGACGCCTTTTCAAGCCACTTCTGATGTTTTTAAGAAATAAACCTTCTGCTTTAACCAAAATCCCCCACCCCCCCCCCCCCACCC
>JAPQRP010000020.1:3535240-3550793 GCA_037367295.1 Apogon hyalosoma
CAAACTGTATGAACTATTAGGGTCCAAATACACAAATAAATGAACCAAAAACTAATAAAAGTGGGTTTAGCAAAATACGAGCCCTTTAAAACAACAGGTTCATTGCCATTTATTTGATGCTCCAGAGGCTGCTGATTCTTTTACCCGGCACCTCATGGTAGTGAAATATAACTGGATAAAATTTCTAACATACACATACAGCAGTGTGAGAAATAGAAATGCAACTAAAGAAAGAGAGGAGACTATTGGGAATAATTTAATACATCTTCACTGAACAAATATAAAAATGTAAGTTGTAAATGTAGATCAATGATTCTGATTCTTTAGGCCAGAAGATGGCCGTACTGGACCTGCCAGACCCCCTTTGGTTTTAGTACTGGCCTCCTGTTTGTTAATAAGAAATCTGTTGGGAATGAGGTTCAGTTGGTCTTACATGACAGGGTGTACGTTCACACAGCAGGTCTTAATGCACAATTTAGATTTTTTGCTGAAATCAGATTATTTTGTGTGCGCGTTCATATTACACGTTAAATGCGACTTCTATCAGTTTTAAGCATGAACTAAATGCGACCCTGAAGTGACCCGCATGCGCAAAAGAGGTCCTGACGTAATATGTGACCACGCAGACACGCAATGGGTTTATGGACGCAGAATTGTGATGTTTGTCGCATTTCAATGACGTAAAGGTTGGATAAATGCAACCTGGTGCACTGCAAAATATCAGATACATATTGGATTTAGGACAATACATAAAAGTGGCCTGAGTCGGACTGTCTTTAACTGTCTTTAACGGATCAGATACAGGTCATATATGGGCAAAAAAGTCAGATTCGGGCCACATTTGCCTGCAGTCTGAAGGTAGCCTTAGTTTGGATCATAGAGCGATGTCTTTGAGAAGCTGTAAGACTATTCACCGGGATCATTTTCGTACACTGTTACAGATGCAGTATGAGATCATTATGCTGCAGAAGATGAACCGACTTTGAGAAAACATCACTATGTACCTCTGTCAGAAGCCTGTTTAATCATTTTTACAATTATAAAATTTAACACAATGTTGTTCATTTAAGAAATGAATTGCCACCTAATTCTATAATCACTCAGACTTTGTTTACTGTTACCTAACAATATAAAATAAACACTTTGTCAGAGTGTACTGTGGCATTGTTTTTAATTCTAAACAATTCCCATATGTAATTTAACACAGTGCAGGCCTCTTTCAATAAGCACTGGTGCTGTTGTTCTCCCCTCCGTCTGCAGCTCTCGTAAAAAAGAAAGCAGAAAGTTGTGTGAATGTTCTATGCAAATGTTTAGTGTATTAGCATACACAGTTGTAATTAAAGCATAATTAGAGAGACAAATGGTGCTGTGAAGCTCTGCGCCTTGGCTCCAGAGTCTGTTTATCAGCAGCCCCTTGTTTAGTCGGCTAAAACAGGTTTATATGAAACAAGCACTGCTGACTGCTGCATTAATTGTTATCATTGCCTTGGAAAGCAAATAGGTGCCATAGCGCTGCGGACTGTGAGAGAGAGCCGGAGAGGGACCGGGACAAATTAGTGTGGAAAATGAGAGTGTCGAAATTGGAGAGGGATTAGCACAGACGATAATGAAGCAATTAAAGAGTAAGCGCTCAGCACTCAGGTGCCTTTACTGAGCTGGTTCACTCCAGCTGCTTTCAGACGCTCCAATGCAAATATATCCCCAACGGTGAGGGGAGGTAACACTCTGTCCTAATACATCACTGATACAGACTGAGAGGAGAGAATACAACATGACATGCTGCAGCGTGATGCAACGTGACAATGTACAACACAATCTGACACAACACGACATAACATGACAGGATGTAATACATTCTCGGTACAGCACGATGCAACACAACACCACACAAACCACCCAGAAAATGTCTGTACAATGCAGTAAAGTAAAACATGTTGAGACGACAAACGTAGCACATTTCAAGTACATGTCAGTAGCTTTTAAAGACTGATATGTGTCTGTGGCATAAGGCACCAGAACTATACGGGTCTAACATTAAATAGTCAGACTTTTTCTTAATGGAAATGTGAGGTACTTCTATACTTGAGTATGAATGAATGAACGAATGAATGAATTAATTAATTTTTATTATTGTGTCCTGCATAAAAATATGCGCAGCCCTTATGTGGGCTTATAAGACACCAAAAATATAAACCCAAGACCAAATACCAGACAATAGGCACAATAGATATAAGCAAGCGAATGTACTGACCTGTTTCCCACTTCTAATCTACATTTCAGAGACAAATACTGGAGTTTTTACTACATCAGTACAACTTTAATGACTTTGCACATCGTATTTTTTCATCCCATCCCTGTCCATCGATCTCTAAATCAGTTGATTTTTGATGGAGTGAAAGATGAAGTGTTCATTTAAGAATTTAACAAAATTTCTGCCATCTTACGCAAAATAAACTCTTCAAAAACTCTTCTCACATAATTGAGATCAGGACTGTTTTTCCCTGAGCTCATGAAAATGTGATTTAATTTAGAGATGCATGATTCCCATGTATCTTCACAGTGTAGAAATTGTACTTTTACTTCTGTAAATGATCTGAATACTTGTTCTACCACTGACTGGATCAATACTTAGCAACTTTTAACTCGGCACTTGTGAATTAGCAAACCTCAAATGCTTTAAAGAATGTACTGTCATGGCCAAAAGCTTTGTCAGTGACAGAAGCTAACTCTTCACATCAATTATTTGACAATGAGTCTTCATTATTGTTCTTCTCTGAATCTCAGAAACTTGGGGGAAAAAAAATCTAAAATAAAATGAACCAGCAAAGTTTGCAAAAGAAAAATATGTGTCACTGCCACAACTTTTGGCCATAGTTTTACTTATGACTCAGCCAAATAAATAAATAAATGAATGACATATGACTACTTTGTGAGTATTTTGTCCTTAACTTGGCAAATTGAGATGGTTTATGTTTAGATTTCAGAGCAAACTACATTTTGAACAAATTGTTGTTACAATCACACCAGCTAAACGTTTTCCCATTATAAAACACAGATTGAAGTATTAAACATGAGGTGATTGATATTTATTCAAACTTTTAAAAGGCAGGAAATAGAATAGTTATTAAAGACTAATAAATGGAATACACCGAGGATGAAAAAGAGAAAAACACATCATCAACAGTCAAGAATCTGCTGAGCTGCAGGGATGTGTCGATGCAGAGTCAATATGATAATGTGGGAAGGCATGCTCTCTTCTAAAAATGATTATAATTATAAAAGTGGTGAAGAAAACCATCTACTGATCTAAATTGTTTAATCCCTGTTGATCCACTCATCAATACATGTAAATAATTGGTGTAAAATCCAGTGTGTCATCTTTTCATGGTTATCACATATGACCCATTTGGACGTTCAGAGGCTCCGTAGTTACCGTGGAAACACTGTCATCTTCTACAGTTTTGAGTCACCGGTAAAACCCATGGAGTTGGATCAGTGACAGTGGATGGAGACACTTGGTTTACGTTCAGTTAATGATAGATCTGAAGAAAAAAAGACTTTTTCAGCAGTTTTCTCTGTTTTGATATAATATCCTTTGAGTTTACTGGGAGTTTTCATGAGCATCTAAACTAAGTATAGGAAATTAAATATATAGGAAAATACATGATTTACAGTGAAAAATACAAAATTCAGAGGATAATATTTAATAAATGATGATAAATCACTTAAGTAAAGGTCAAATAGAGACAAAAATTAATTTGGGAACTGCCACAAAAGCAGCACTGGGTCTGTATGGGTTAATCATTTTCTGAACTGCTTAATCCTCTGAAGCTTATAGCAGTTACCATCGGATGAAGACAGGTACAGCCTGAACGTGTCGCCGATTCACCACGGGGCTGACATATACAGACCAACAGCCATTCATTCTAAGCATCATGGATGAAAAATAATTCCTTAAATGGAAGGTACACAGGTGAACAGCTTTGTGTATTTTCTCCGTTATCGGACATTTTTTGTTCCAACATCCACCATATTGGACTCTGGGTCTTGCAGATCTTTTTCATCATTCCACATGACAATGAAACAGAACATTTCAGACTAATATTCAGGCAGTGTCTAATGATAGGAGAGAAGACAGCAGGAGCCAGAGGTGAAAAGGGAGAGAAAAAACTGAAAGGAGAGAGGAAGGGACGGGGCCTGTCTATAGCGATGCCAGACATCCATGGTTGGGGGTAATAAAGCCCCTCTCAAAGTCAACAGTTCAGAAACTCCTTTGTCCTCCTAAAAGAGCTTTTAATTTTTAACACAAACTTTCACTTAGGTATGCATGAACTTTGGTAAAATCCTGAGACATGTGTATAAAAGGGTTTAATAGATGACGGTCATGTGCTCTGCTGCCGGGTAATGATGTCAGCCCCTCGATCTCATTCCCTCTCTGCCTCTCTTTGGGCTTCTTTGATAGAGGAGGGCCTAATGTAAATTTAATTTGGAGTGATGTATGGCAGGGACGGGTGAGTGAGTGAGAGTGGGGTTCTGGGTTTTGGGCGGCGTAGGGGGGAAAGTGATGTGAAATCGGGGGGCTCGTGAGCGAAGGTGCTGTCACCGAGGAGGCTGAAGGGCGACGAGGTGGGGGGGGTGAAGGGTGGGAGTCAAATACTGTCTCTGTTGGGGGGAGCAGCTGGATTGGGGTGCTGCCACTCTGCCAACACTGTCTTCTTTAAGCAGGATTAATGACGACGTACGCCCCATACCCGTCCGTGGTCTCGTGGCGGCCTCCCTTTTTTGCGTGAGCACTGCCGCACACATGCACACACTCCCACCGCCTCACTCTCACCCCGTATCTGATTTACACAGACATGCTCAGCCCCTGCTACGCCACATTTACCCTCAACAATGCGGAGGGGAGGGACGGTTGCTTTTGGTTTCCAACAAGAGGACGACATCTGAATGGGAGGGGGCAAAACACTCCTGATTCTGCCTCTTCAAAGACCCCCAACCCTCCCTTCCCTGTCGCCCTCTTGTCTCACTTCAAATGAAGTGGACAAATGCTAAATCAATGTTTTTAGTGTTGCTCATCACCATCTTTATCCCCCTCTCTCATTGTTTCCTGGCAGATTGAAAAGGTATTGATGGCCGTGTCTGTCACGACTGCTGCTATCAAGGATCTCCCCTCTTCTCTTTATGTCCTCCAGGAGTTTGTTCAAGCTCACGCTAACCAGGAGACACATTAGTGTTTTAAATAGGAATAATCTACGACAGTACAGCTATTGTAGAAATCTCTCCATCCTCCATTTATTCTGCATTAACGCTGTGAGATTTTCCCAAACAATTTCTTCATGTGCAGCAATCATGGCAAGAGAGAGAGAGAGAGAGAGAGAGATGAAATCCAGATCCTATCTCTGGACTTAATGAGTTTCTGCAAACGATTGCACAGTAAATTGTCATGGGGTTATTAAACAAAACATGGAAATTGCAATAATCGCATGTACGATGCAGGTATTGCATGAGTGAAAAAAAAAAATCTTCAGTTCCTTAAAATTACTTTGGTGATGCTCAGAGTGGTTAGAGGTTTGAATCAAGTGACTGCCTCATTCTTATTGATCTGCCTGTAATGACAATTTAGCATCTAGTGTTTCTCTGGTTCTAGTGTGTTATTATCTTTAAAAGAAAGCCAACAGTTCAGTTTGTTTGGAAACTCCCCTGGGGAGGGGGGAGCTTCCTTGTAAACTTAATTTATAACATTTTTGGGGGTGTCTCTAAAACTACAATATTTTTGTTAAGCATCTATTTCATGTATCATGTGTAAAAACTGTCATTTCTGAACACTTCTTTTTTTTTTTTTTTAGAAACAGAAAGTAAAATAAAAATAGAGGCACCAGTAAAGAGGCCTTTATGTTTTTTCTGATCGGCAACAGCAGATACAACATTTATAAAGGACTTAATTTTCCTTATCCTATTAAAACAGTTATTTTTAATCCAGAGTATTTTCTGTCTGCAGTGAAGTGCACTACAATTATTACTGAACAACACAGTCTCTCTCCTTCTATCACTGTTCTGAATAGCTCCCTGGTGCTAAAAGACACTTTTTAAAAACCTGTTTTCTTTTGTTTTTCCGTTTTCTCATGAACAGGAATAATGATATGTTAAAACTATATGAATCGCTTTGTAAATGCATCATTGTTTCTGATCAAAAAAAAGTGAAAACGTGAGCTCCACCAAAGAGTATGGTATAGTTGGCACACTTTTTAAAATTAAACATTTCAAGCAGACATGATGTAAAATCACCCCTGTTGACATCATCATCATCATTATCATCATCACCATCATCATCATTGTCATCATCATCTCCAGCTCCACAGCCTGCTGTAATGAATGCAGGGTAGAGGAGGATGAGCAGGGGCCGAATGAATAGTGAGTAGTATTCATCAGACCAGGGGGAAGCGGCAGCCAAGATCCAATTATATATATTCATTAAGTGATAATGATATCATGGTCTTTTAACTGAGAAGAAAAGGGAGCGTAATTGAATAATAACAGTTGTACAATCCCAGAGGATTGGACCCCCCCTTCCTAACATTCCCACCACCATACAGACACACACCCTGACACGGTGACCCCCGAGGGGTGGGGAGCAGGAGGGAGGGCCGAGAGACTGAGGACTGAGGATTGATGGAATTCTATTACTCCCTGATAGATTTATTATGAAGGCCTGAGTGGACTCTCTGCTCCACTTTGTCACTCACACTAATCAGTGAAGGGGAGGGAGGGCACCACATGCCCCCCCTTTGTGTGTCCCCACCCTACCCCCCCCTCCTCTCCCCCCTCCTGCCCTCCTGCCCATCACCAAAGACAAGGTTAGCAGCCGTCTGACATGCAGACGCGGCGGGTGGCCATTTTGGATCCCGTGAGCCGAGAGATCGCCACCGCAAATGGGCCAGCTGAGCTCCGCTGACCTCCAGGGTGAGCCCTTCATTTGTTTATTAATGGAGGGCCATGTGCAACACCATAAGGGCCGCGTGTCATGTGGAGATGTGGAGTCTTCACGTGGCAGCCCATTCTGACTGCTTCTGCCTCCCAACAACCCCCACAAGTAGAAGACCAAAACAATTTGTAAACACTTAGCATAGTGATGAGACACTGGCTCACAGCCACCTTCCACTCAGAGTTAAATACAAGATGGCAGGTGAAGGCAGGGTAGTACAAGAGGCTGTGTGTTTGGACAACCAGGTCCACTGTTCACTTTCTGACGCAACTTTATCTCTTAAACTTTATTAAATGAAATTCACAGTCCTGGATATGAATGCCAGAGACTACAGGGGAAAAATTATGTAAAATCTAAAATATTTTTCGAGAGATAAACAACATTTCATATCATCAGTTAGATGAGTATATAACAAGGTCATAGTATTTTAACTGGTCATGGTGCTCTTCTCATGAATATAGATGGAATCATTCACAAATGACAGTAGAAAGAAATACAGTTTACAATCATGTGGTTGTGACGACACATTTTGACACTGACAGCACTTGGTTAGGACTAAGGAAAGATATTTTGGAGGTCATTTTTGGACATTTTAATCAGAGGTTTTTCTAAGGCCGATGCCGATTTTTTTCAAAAATTTAGTTAGCTGATGACTGATATCTACAGCCGATTTCTGAGGCCTAAATTTAAGGCTGGGTTTTTTTTTTTTTTTAAAGCACATTAACTGTAAAATACAATTGAAATTCTCAGATAATTAAGATTTTTATGCAGCAATATAAATGAAATTATTAATACATGTACACATAGTACTCTTTTAACATTTATTGAACTTCAAGTGCCACCCACACAGGTGCCTGATCAAATATTTTATTACATTTTTACTACTGATCAAATATCGGCTTTCAAAAAAAAATTTAAACTGATGACTGTAATTAAAAAAAACCAAACAAACAATATATTAGCCCAATATATTGGCCGGCCGATTTATATCAGTCTACCTCTAATTTTAATGTCAGTGAGATAAACAGGACAGGTGTCCTGAGGTTATGCAGTACACTGTTGCCCATAAAGTTAGAATACATTTTTTCTTCTCATCAAATGATTGTAACAATGTGATTTATTTTTAATATATAAAGTGTAACTAGGATTTAGTGTGTAACCATTGCACTTGGTCAAAGGTGATTACTGATGTGTATAAATACAAATATAAAGAAAAATGTGTCTTTAAACAAATTTATTCCAACCGTATGGGCATGTATAGTGTATAAGCCCCACCAGGGGTAGGTTTGTTTCATTACAGAGTTAAAAAATCTGTAAAAACATGATAAAGTTTTAAAATAAATCACAATCTCATCCTAATCCAAACCAGATATTTGTTATTTTAACATAAAATCTTAAAAACATATGAACTCTGGACTCTCATGGCCATAGATATACCTTCTGTATTTACCTGTATCATTATAATTTAGACTTAAGCCTTAGATCATTTAAATTATTCGAGCGAATATGGTTGTAAACTACAGTATGGAGGGACAAAACAAACAATTGGAAGATAAGTTAACTTAAGATACAGCTACAAGTGGTAGTGTCCTTCATTTAAGGAGCTGTGTTTCCAGAGTTGAAGACGTGACTTTTTGCTAAAATAGTAACATTTCAATGATAAAATTAAGACTCATTCACTGCTGATCCTGATCACTCTTATTTGTACGTCTTGATGTTTTTAAAGCTTGTTGTCGTCACATTCCCAGTTTACTTCATTCATTATCTGAACCCACTTCATCCTCACTAGGGTCGCTGGAGCCTATCCCAGCTACTTTATAGGCGAAGGCGGGGTACACCCTGGACATGTCGCCAGTTTGTCACAGGGTTCACATATAGAGACAAACAGTCACTCTCACATTCACACCTATGAGCAATTAAATTAACCCATTAACCTATCAGTGCATGTCTTTGGATGGGGGGAGGAAGCCGGAGTACCCAGAGAGAACCCATGCAGACACGGGGAGAACATGAAAACTCCACACAGGAAGGTCCCACCCCCATCGACCGGTGATGGAATCAGGACCGTCTTGCTGTGAAGCCCTAGTGCTATCCACTGCACCACCGTGTCGCCCCCAGTTTACTTCTGTTTTCTGTTTTTGTTCGCTTCCCTCTTGTTTTATACCACTCACATTAGCACAGTCACATTAAAAACAGTAACTCCCTCAGAACTGAAAGATCTGGGGTGAGAACAGAAACTTAAGACTCTATTAGACTCAAGTTCTGTTTACGATGTATGTTTTTATCTACTATTTTACATGAATTGTTTCTTTACCTGGCTGTCTGTGGAGGATGATCATTTTATTTTATTTTATTTTATTTTATTTTATTTTATTTTATTTTATTTTATTTTACTGATGAATTCTCACGGTGTTCTTTTGCTATTGTATCTGACAGTATAAGTGTTTGAAGTGTATAATCTAAACTAAACTATTTGGGGTATCTTGTACTTTTATTAGATAAAAATAGGTGAAAGAATCTCAGGAAAGAGAAGAGAATGAAAGGCAACAAATGGACCAGAAAACCAGGTCTTAAAACTCATATGTCACAGACTTTGTGCCATAAACACTCAGCTTCAGTTTTGTACTAAACTAACCATTAAAACTGTGCGGTTTACTCTCACAGTAGCAGTATCTGCAGTAACTTATGCAACATTCCAGATTTTATTTCCATATTTCCAGCACATCAATCACTATGGAAGGCTGAATGTAACCCCCGAAGACCTAGAACTACTTTTGTGATGACTTCCAAATGAACTTTTCTCTATATTTAACCATTCCTAAGTCATTTATCACCATTTATTATAATCTTATTCTCTGCATTTTGGATTTTTCAGTGAATATAATGTATTTAACTATATTAAATTTACTGATCATGTAGATGTTCATAAAAGCTCTGAGTAAATTCAATATTAAAACAGAGAAAACTGAAGCAAAAGTGAAAACATGCCATTAACTTAATGTAAAACCAAGCGTCTCCAACTACGGTACCTCCATGTGTCAAACTACTTTGGTTTCTTCGGTGAATCAAAGTTGCAGAAGATGACGGTGTTTCCACGTTCACTGTACGAAGCCTCTGAACGTCCAAACGGGTCATATATGATGATGATGATGAAAAGCTGAGAAACTGCATTTTACCTGGATTATTTAAATGTATTAACAGGATAAGTGGTTGAAAACATGATTAACATTTTAGGTCAGTTGATACTTTTGGGGGCTGTTTAGCTCTTTGAGGGTTAAGCCAATAGATAAAGTCAGCAAGCCCTGACCTGCATCTTCATCATCAAAACAATACACTGATAGACTTTATTCAGTAAATGCACCTTTTTGTGACAGTAGCCCCTTTTCCGCAGCACTTCTGTTCCAGGAATATTTTACCTTTATTCCAGGACGACGTCTGTGTAAACGAAATGGTGGGATCATTTGGTCCCACCTCTGTCACGGCTCTGTAACGCCTCTGGAGGCAGTAACAGAGCCGTGATAAAGGTGGAATCATGATTCTGGAACGCTATGTAAAAGGAACACCTCTCATTCCGCAACCAAGGTGTGACGCTTTGATGACGTACTGTGTGTGCGACCCCCGCGCTGGGGTGATTTAAAAATGAGCGCGGGCCATGTACAGTAAACAAACATATCAACATGACCAGAAAGATGTCAAACTGGGGAGATACAGAGATCAGAATCAGAATCAGAATAGACTTTATTGTCATCTGACATGTCACAGCAGAATGAAACATTCAGCATGTAACAGCAAACGAAATTACGATGCACAGGTTCTCCCAAAGACCTGTGCGGCCGCTGCCATGGTACGGTGCCGCCATAAGATCTGAGAGCTGTTGTCACTTCGGGTTGACATGATAGAATCATGTCAAAAGGGGGAATTGAAATATTATTTGAATTCAAATAATAAAGCATTAGGATAAAGTGCTGTTTGTTTAGTTTCTTTTAGTTCAACAAGGTTAGTGATAGGTTTTCTATGACCAGATTTCTGTTTTTATCATGTTTTAGTTTAAATAGTTACGCAGTAGGTTAAGATTGTGAAGATTGTTAAGATAGAAACCATCTGTCTGCATAAGAGTTAATTATCTTCTGTTCTTCCTTTAGATACACATCTACACACACATTCACACACATAGTATTGTCAGACATAGGTGATAAGAAGTAAACTCATTGTTGGTGTGAGTTTACTTAGAGTTGAGGCCCCACATCTGTTTGATCTAGTTCGATAAAGCTAAGACCAACCCATTTGTAAGGGTGAGCCCGCCCATAGGAGAATAAATGTGGAATTCATGTGATGTCCGGGACTCATCGTGTTGAGTCCTCTGCGCAGAGTCCATCTTATTTGTGATCAGAATAAACTTTGTCAACTTTGAAACCGAGCTGAATCCAGACTCACCCTGGAGCTGCCGACAAAAGGACACGCTAACAGGGTGGAGGACTCCATGTTAACATTTGTAGAACGGTGAAAGACGTTAGGTTAGCTATGCTACGCTTGGGGTATTTCCGACTCGCAAGTAAACGTCACACTATATGCTGAGCTGCGTCACCACCCCTTTCATTCCGGAATGCAGGTCCTCCATATAAAAGTCCTGCCTGTCTCACCTAAATTACTCCTTTGTCTTGGCTGTGGAAATCGGTCAATGGTGGAAAAACCTGGTAAAGGTTCGTACTGTCTTTCACATGTAATTATCATAGGTAATTCATTTATCAAGACAGGGGTAGTTGTTTGTTTACCTGTTTTTCTAGCTGTTTTCAGATACTTCCTGTAGCCTTTCTCAGGGGTGTCACATGGTGTTGCTGTGGCGTGTCTTATAGGCTGCTCAGGACAATTGGCCGGACAGCAGGGAGGGTTTACGCCCCCTGTTGTCTGACTTTTCTCCAGGACCACGTCCCAGGTGTGTGAGACCTGCTGTCAGGCCAGTCCTCCTGAGCAGCCTATAAGACACGCCACAGCAACACCTGACGAAGGCGACAGGAAGCAACTGAAAACAGCTCGTAAAAAACAGGTAAACAAAAAAAACTATCCCTGTCTTGATAAATGAATTACCTACAATAGTGGTGGAAAAAAGGTGGGCTCACCATCTCACCTTTTTTCCAGGATTTGTGTAAAAGTGGCTATAATCAACAGGAAAACCATGTTCAGCTCCCCCAGATACATGAATCCGAATCCATTGTGACCTCCTCGTTGCAGTTTGAGCAGTTTGCAAACAGTTTGATTTGTGTGTGTATTCCATAACTGCGTATTTACAGTGTATTATCACTGTTTACATAGTTGATCCATATGGACTGGAGATGCATCTCATCTATCTTTCGGTCTTAATGTGGCCACATGTGTGCCCGACCACCCCGGTCCTCATTTGGATGATCTGTGATTCTGTTTACTCTTTGAATTTATCTGCTCTTCTCTTATCTAATCCTAATTCGATCACTGTCACAGAGATCTCAGCTGTAATAAGAGCGTCTTCTGGTTTGCTTTCCACTTTTCCTCGACGTGATGTCAGTGACACAAACTGCATGCAGGCCTGTAAGGCATTAGGTAATGGGCTTTTTGTTTGAAGTGAGTTCGCCAATCAATGACAGTCTTTTCCCAAACTTCTCTCGCCAAACGTCACCACCTCCCTCGGGTGGTCGTACATTGTCTTTCCACTCTGCTGTTTACACCCGTGTGCCTTTGATACAAATGTCTATTTGTTTTCTGAGGCCTTGCTCTTGTATACCATGAGGCAAGATAAATATTTTGAAGCTTCATAGGCATAAATAATTGATTTATGTCACACAGAAAAGCACGACATTCCCTCTTCACACAGCTTCAGCGGGGCTTTGTTTTGGGCTTTGGGTATAACTGAAAGGACAATAATGTTTACCTTGGTGGTACTGCAATTAACAGAAGAAAACAGCTGCATACATGCATCCGAGGCTGCATCGAATTAAAGAGCGATCGCGAACAAGTACAACTCTGGCTTTTGTTTACATGTGGTGAGGGAGAGCAGTAAACAGAGCTGGGTGAGGCGGGCGAGTGATACGGTCTTTCTCTGATGGGAGAGCTGCAAATAGATTCACACACATGCCAAGATAGTTCAGATGGGTCCGTGTCCGTCTGTCATCTGTCTTTTGAGCTGTCTGTCTCTGTTTTCCTGCATCGCCTTATCTTTTTTTTTGCTGATTTTAGATCTGCCCTCGTTCTTTCTGTCTCCATTTCTGCCTCCTTCTGTCACTCGTTCACTGTCTTTCTCTCTCTCGTCCTGTCTCTCTCTCTCTCTCACACATACTCAAACGCACTCGACAGAAATTCTCATTACCTCATTAGCAGAGGCAGCTCTCATTTAGCTCTTTAATGACGGTTCTAGATGAATGGGCCTGGTGCTGATCCCAGTGCTGTGACTGGATTAGTGATAATGACTGATCTATGGGAAGTGTGACAGCCTCATCTCAACTCTCCCCAGGTCTCATCCTCTAGCCTCGGGTGAGTCCACAGGCCAAGTCTGGTCCTTCACATAGTTTAGGCCCTTATGAAATGTCTCAACATCAATTCCTTCATGTAGTTTTATAACTACAATTTGACATTTTTTTAAACAAAAGTTGACTGTATGAAATTAATACCATTTTCTTACCTTTTAAGCATCTAATGTGGAGTATTTTAACATAAATTGAGATGTCAGTAGTCTTCACATCCATAACTTAAGTAAAAGTCAAAATATAAAAGTACAGAACACTTTCAGAAACATGTATTTTAAAGTAGGAAAATGCAGAATGACTTTTTCACAATTCTACTTGTGTAACTGCACTTTTTTCCCCTAAAGTTGCACTACAATATTTTTTACCTCTTCTTATGAAATGATTGTGACAACGTGATTTATTTTTGATAGATATAGTGTAACTGGGACTCAGTATTTAATCACTGTACCAGGTCTAAAGTGATTAGTGATGCGTATGAATAGGAAAAAAAAGAGAAATGTGTCTGAAAGCAAAATTATTCCAACTTTATGGGCAGTTTCAGTGTACAATATTGCATTGTTCCATGTATTAACAAATACATGCAACAGCATTGCAATGTTTTACCATGTCAATGTGGAACTAATGTTTGGTAATTTGACTCCTGCATTATATCCTGCAAATAAACTGCAAAAACTGGAGTAGAGGATACAATATTTTAGTCTGAGTAGTAATGGCATAGAAGCATAAAATAGTAAAAAATGGAAAAACCCTAGTAAAGTTTGTCAAAATGATGCTTACTTTATTTCCAACATACAACATATGTTTAATAAATTTTCCACTTTAAGCTTTCAATTTCAGTGAATAAAACACAGACTGCCTAAAGAATAGCTGCAGAATATCTGTAACATAAGATTCACATGATAATCTAATCTGATGATAAAACAGCCCCTTTCACAATTAATGTGGTCAAGGTTAAACATCCAAAAATTATTTCATGTGTCTTTTTTTCTCACATACCGACAAAAAAAGCTCTGTGACGCCTGAAAAGGGTATTTTGTATGTGTCTGTGTAAGTGTGGTCTTGCACAGTAAAAACTCATAAAAGTCTCTTCCAACCGCCTGCACTTATCGCCAACCCCAGCATCATGTCACATATTTAACCCCGAGGACCTCAGTCGATCCCCTGCAGTCGGCCCTTAGCAGATCCATCAGCCCTGGCAGTCGGCCCCCGGACTCCGCAGAGCCAGAGCTTCCAGTTGAAGACCACAGGAGACTGGGATCTTTGTCTGGAACACCCAGCAAGACCACTGAGACCCACTGAGGCCCAAGAAGGCTGAATTAGTTAGGCCTATTATGGAGCTTGAGGTGTGTATTAAGACCTTATTGAGTCTGACTGGTTTAGACACAGATACATCGAATTAGCACTTAGCTGGTTGCTGTAATAAGCCTTTTATCTGGCAATTCTCACTGTCAGGACAAAAAATGTTCTATATACTGTATGTTCTGATGTTTGGCCATAGAGCACTGCTAATCAAAGGGATAGAAACTAAAATTAAACTAGCTTAACTGTACAGAAAACAAGAAGAAGTTTAACACAATGGGCACGTACAGTACAAAACGCATTTTATTACAACCTTTGTTCACCACCTCAAGGTAAAAAAAAAACAAACAAACAAACAAAAAAAAAATTCTCTGACTACATCTACCATAACAACTGGACAGTCACAATAGGGGGATTTCCATATATGTATTTAATTTTCAGACTTCCAAAGTTTTTCCACTCACTTCATGTGGTTTTCCATTTTTGAATGAATTTCAACATGGTGAACGTTTAACGGTGATTAATGTGGCATATTCTGAGACATTACGATTCACTGTAGAAATATATTTGCTTGTACAACAGCTAACATGGACTGATGAGGAAGTCACATTATTCTTCTGCGTTGTCTGTGAAAAACAAAACAAAAAAAAACAGTGAAAAACAGCAACAGAATGCTCTTCTACTACTCTGTTTAATAGAGACATTCTTTTCTTTCTTTCTTTCTTTCTTTCTTTCTTTCTTTCTTTCTTTCTTTCTTTCTTTCTTTCTTTCTTTCTTT
>JAPQRP010000020.1:3571772-3587495 GCA_037367295.1 Apogon hyalosoma
GCCAAATTTGTGATTTTTGACAGTTGGGTATATAAACTTTACTTCACTGACACACTTGAATACCTGAGTGTGTGTGTGTGTGTGTGTGTGCGTGTGTGTGTGTGTGTGTGTGTGTGTGTGTGTAGGTGTGTGTGTATGTGTGTTTACTATCAACATTTTTCATTGCAAACAGTAAAAAGCAGTTTTCATTTATCTTATATAATAGAGGTGTTTCATGCACTTTTATTATTATTATTATTTCAGTAATGTTAAGATATTTATGAGGTTTGCACAGTGTTTACCACCTGGGTTTGATTCTAGTGAATGTTCTCTTGGCTGTATGGGTTCTGTCCAGGTGCTCCGGCTTCCTCCCACCATCCAAAAACATGCAACTTAATAGATTAACTGGTCAATATAAATTGCCTATAAGGGGTGAATGTAAGAGTGAATGGTTGTTGGTTTGTATATGTCAGCCCTGTGATGAACCGGTGACACATCCACCACACATACATCGCCTTTATCTGCTGGTAGTCAGGTGGGCTCCGACATACCCACGACTCTTACAAGGATGAAGCAGTTCAGAAAACGGACAGTTTAAGTGTTTTGCTGGAAACACTTAAACTGTCTAGTGTGTAGAGTTTGCAAAAGTAGCTCAGAGTTTCAGAGCTAGCACTTAAAGAATACAGTACGTACATCCTGTTTTAGATAGATAGATGTACTTTATTTATCCCAAACTGGGAAATTAGAGTGTAGCAGCAGCGTGACACACATACAATTACAACAGAATACCACACTAAACAAGAGTAAAAAAAGAAATACAACACAAGGGCAAACACTATACACTACAAATTAGAAGTATAAAAAGATCTGGGTAGAATCTGGTAATAACTGTAATGTGCTGAAATAGAACTGTAAGGTGCAAAACAAGCTGAAATATTCCAAATGGAAAGGTGCAAAATGACATTTAAGTGCATTTGGATTTATGACCAGAGACATCAGACAGAGGTGAGTTAATATAGACTAAGATGGAATGTGGCAGAACTCAAAGTTCTCATGCAGACTATTCTCTAGAGATCAGAGATGCCCCAGCCACAAAGATCACTTTGGATTTTTCAATTAATGATCTGTTTATTGCTGCGTCGTGTTGGGAGTTTGCAGACAGCTCTTCGCTAATAACAGGATGTTATGAAAGTCACACCAACAGTTGCTTCTGCTGATAATTATGTGTGCTGTGCAATTCTAATAATTAGCTTGTTTTAAAATCAGCATGCTCCATATTAAACCTCCAGTGGCAGAAATTCCAGCTTCTTTTTTTTCCTTAAGCGACTGCCAGCAGATAGAAGCGGCCTGTGAGCGGCACAATGGCTCCTCTTCAGATGAAACTGGGCTGCAGGCCTCCAGCTGGATCCCGCTGCTCACTTGAAGTAGTGTCACTTGAAGACATGATTTCACTTTGAAGAGACTTATTTCTTGAGAAAATACCACATATATTGGATTTAAGGCAGTGTTAAATCCAACCACATGGGCTGAACAGTTTCATAATGATAATCAATTGGATTACTGTTTGTCTTGTGTCTTATGCACGCTGACAGAAACATAGGGCTGATTTAAAGCATGGCTGGTAGCGCTGGTGTGGTTGTCACATGCACTGTGTTCCACAAAGTATATGAATCAACTTAAATAATTATGTGATCAATTTGAGATTAAATTAGTCCTTAAAAATCAGACAGAGGCCTCAGTTGTGGGTCAGTTTTTAGAGCTGGTATGCTCAGTGTGGGGACAGCACCACAAGGACAAAGTCAGTCCCTGCAGCCTGTTGATTCTTTGTAAAACTGGATCATTTCAAGTTGCATATGTGGGACCTTGAGTAATTAACGTTAACGAACACTGGTCACCCCCGAATATTATTTTTCTTGTTGATTGTTTTCTTTATTTATGGTAGCAGCTGCTATATTTTAGGCATATTTTTGGGCTCACTGATACAGTTTGATACAGGCATTGTGGGGGCCAAGGGGGTCCTCAGGTGGGACAGGAAGAGAAGCACCTGTTGTAATCAGCTGTGTGAAGTGTGTGTCTGTTATCTGCACAGAAGAACATAAACCTATTTTTAAAAAACTAATGTACGCCAGGAACCCTATTTATGTCCGAGTGTGCAAAACATAACACATGTAACAGCAGCTAGTTGTAAAAAATTACACTATTTCATATTTTTGCTGGTAACTATACATTCATCAACCATTCAGACGTCGTCCAATAACCAAAGGGTTGGCGGTTTGAATCCTGCTCTGTCCTAGTCACGTGCTGTTGTGTCCTTGGGCAAGACACTTCACCCTTCTTGCCTCCAGTGCTGCTACGCCAACTGGCGTATGAATGTTTGGTGGCGGTCGGAGGGGCTGTAAGTATGAACTGGCAGCCACGCTTCCATCAGTCTGCCTCAGGGCAGCTGTGCATACAGATGTAGGTTACCACCACCAGAGGGAGAATGTGTGAGTGAATGAATAACGTATCCACTGTACGCGCTGTGAGTATGCGTTCATAGAAAAGTGCTAATAAATGATTATATTACCTGTACCTGTATCTGTACCTGTATCTGTACCTGTTTCTATATCTGTATCTGTTTCTATATCTGTATCTGTTTCTATATCTGTATCTGTACCTGTATCTGTATCTGTTTCTATATCTGTATCTGTATCTGTACCTGTATCTGTATCTGTTTCTATATCTGTATCTATATCTGTATAATGCAAGCTATTGATTATGCACTTCATGGGTATTAGTCTTTGGAAACAGATTCTGCTGTCACCAGGTTTTTATCACTTCTGCATCCAAAAACTCATTTATATAAAAGCATGCAAACATGAACAGCAAGTACTTAAAATATAAAAAGTAAAAGTAATCATTGTGTAGTTAATAATTCCTTTCAGTATTGACGGTTTTGGACTCATATTGGTGCTACATTCATATTTGTGTTGCACTTTATGGCTGTAGATGATTGAGGGTCATTGGGCAGTTTAATCTATAGCAGTTCATCATATAGAAGATCATCAGATGTTCACATGTGTCACTAAAAGGTCAACTTTTCATGAGGTCAGAAAAACAGTCATGTTTTCAGCTTTATGAACATGTTTTTGTCAATCCGAGAGATTACGAATGAGATTTTTGTCAACATGCATCAACACTTTACACCGCAGTTTATCACAAAAACTAAAAAAAATTAAGACATTTCTAGATACACAGTTGGGATAAAATGCGGATAGAGGGTGTTTTTTGCTCCTTTTTTGATGCTCTGTGTCTGACCTCAAAAGTCCAGCTGTGTGGCCAAAGTTCACAAAAAGACCCTTAGGTGCTTTTCTTAGTGATTGATGTGTCCTAAATATAATAGAGGCTGTGTGTCTTATTTACCATCGCCATCTTGGTCCAGGTCAAAGAGCTCCCCGTCGTTACTCCCTCTCTTGCAAACAATTGACACATCATGATGAGTGAAAGGTGTGCGAGTGGGAGTGATGGAACGTGACAGAGGGGCGGGGATGAGCTTTGTTAGGTGTACAGTAGAAGTACACTGCGGCGCTGCCTAATTGAAGGATGCTTTAATGCTGTCAGAGGATGGCACGTTGGAATAATCACAGCTATTTGTTTACGCTCCAGACACACCGATTGACTTTTAATAGGTGCAGGCTGTGTAGTGCTTCCAAACACCCTGGTGAATTTAACTATCATTACAGTGTGGAAAACATTTGCTCATCTCTTCACTTTCCTCTCTAGGTTTACACGAAGACGTTGGATTCTGCATAACTGATGAAGCACCATTGTGGCTTGCTGGTTGGTGAGTTGTCCTCTGAATGCAAATTCGATTATTCGTTTTAGTTTTTCCAACTTTCTTTTTACACATATCCTGATGTGAGCATTTTTATAGAAAGTACCCTTGATGAATAACAGATGTGGTTCTATATTTTCAGCAGAGTTTGAAATAGAAGTTAATTATACGTCTAAATCAGTGGTTCCCAACATTTTTTGGCTCGTGACCCCATTTTAACATCACAAATTTCTGGCGACCCCACACATTCAAAACAGAAACATTTTTTTGCTAAAATAAAATTTTCTTGATCATGTATTAGTTTGCTATACTATGTTGCACTACTGTTGTTGTACTATGACATTTAGGCTATTGTATAGTTTTCTCTACATTTGTGCCTCTTGTCCACATGTAAATGACATTTTACACAAAAACAAAGATTTTTAAAAATGTATTCCAAAGTAAAGGTTTTTGGAGGTTGGTGATTGTTTGCTTTAGTTTTTGCAACTTTCTTTTTACACATTTCCAGATCTGAGCATTTTTTTTAGAAAGTACCTTGATGAAGAAGAGATGTGGTTCTATATTTTCAGTAGCGTCTGAAACAGAAGTTAACATACATCTAAATTATTGTGGCATTTTTTCATGTTTGTAGGGAGAATTTTCTAGATGGGCCTGTAAAATACACAAACAACAATACATGTTTATGCATATGCAAAAACATAATAGTAATATTATATAAAAACAGACTATAATTCTATAAAACCAGTAGCTGGCTGTGTTTAAAATGATTCCAGTCAGGATCTGATTTGATTTCAGAAAGTACTAATTTCCACATATTGAGCCAGTGATCAGAAGGAGCTGTTTGTCTAAACTAAGATGTACGTAACGTCGCCCTAAAGCTGAAAAGTGAAACTACTGCCCCATCCACACTAATGTGGATAATTTGAAAATAGTTTTCTCTACATTTGTGCCTCTTGTCCACATGTAAACAACACTTTAGGTCCCAAAAACAAAGATTTTTAAAAATGTATTCCAAAGTAAAGGGTATTTTTTTAAACTCAGGTTTGTGTGGGTATGTCTGTGAAGGGAAAACAGGGACACCTAATTTTACTCATGTTTTTTAGTACTTTGTGTAATGAAGCTGCACCTGAAACATCAAATAGTAGATGGAGGTCAGCACCGATACCTTTGGGAGATGGACCGGACTGGTGTTATGGACAAATCCACATAATACCAGTTTGTGGTTGTTTGTTGAGCTATTTTACTAAACAAATGTTATATGGACAGATTATTTTTTAACCCATAAAGACCCAAACAGCCACCAGCATTCAAAAGTGTCACCTGATATGAAATGTTCAATAACTTCTGATCTACTAATGCTATCAATCCATGTAAATAATTGGTGTAAAATACAGTTCGTCATCTTTTCGTTGTCATCAGATATGACCCATTTGGACGTTCAGAGGCTCCGTAGTGAACATGGAAACACTGTCATCTTCTACAGCATTAATTCACCAGTAAAACCCATGGAGTTGGATCAGTGACAGTGGATGGACACCCTTGTTTTATGTTGTTAATTCTAAATTCTTATGCAAAAAAAATCCCTTTTTCTTCAGTTTTCTCTGTTTTTTATATGATAACCTTCAACTTTAATCTGAGCTTTTATGAACATCTACATGATCAGTAAACTACATTAAGGAAAATACCTGATTTTCACCGGAAAAAAGCAAAATACAGAGTAAAATATTATGATAAATGGTGATAAATCACTTAAAGAAAGGTTACATAGAGATGAAAAATCATTTGGGAACTGCCACAAAAATAACACTGGGTCTTTATGGGTTAAATGAAGGGAGAAAATATCTGTTTAGAAAAAAATCCATGTTAGTGTGAACAGAACACCAGAGAGGAACCAAAGAGTCACTAAAGACCTGAGGAGCCTGATTATCATAAATACTGACTTTAAAACAATCAAATTCAGTTTCTTAAAATCACAGCAATACTTGAAACATGTTTCAGTTTGACCCATTAAAATATATGTGTATCCCAGAAGGGTCTGAAATATCATTAAAATATCAGAAAACCACTAACCCTTTCATGCATAGCAGTCACTACAATGGACAGTTATTCTACAGCTGTTCTCTTGTATATTCATGGGTTTTGTTGTTTTAGTTCCATATCAGCTAACACAATGGACGCTTATGCACCATCCCATACACTTCAATTCATACCATTACTGTAACTTTGCTGTTCTTGATAAACCATATCAGCAGTAATATGTTTTAGTCTAAATCAATTGCTAATCATTATTAGACAGTAATTAACCATTTTCTTACTTGGAAAGTTATTATTATTATTATTATTATTATTTTTTTTTGCATATTATCTCCATGATGTGAGTAATAACTGGTATTAGAGTATGTTGAAATGTGAGAAAACATCAGATTAGCTGCATGAAAAATGTTTTTTATTTCATAGTTTTCACACAGTATATCACTTTCTGATGATGGGTTTTAAAAATTTTAATTAAATGCATGTTGTCCAGCTGAGTGGACATTTTTGTAACTCCATGAAAAATAGGTTCATAAAAAAAATTGCAATCGCATAGTTTTTTTTCATACCCAAAGAGGAATAAAAACACTCAGGAAAAAAAAAAAATCTCGACTAAGGTTTTCATAATTCATGCATGAAAGGCTTAAATAAATACCACTTAAGTTTATTTCATACACAGGCTTCATTTTGAGACTTTGAAATTAAGTTTGTTCCATCTGATATACAATGATAGAACAAGATTTTAATCTTTAACTTATCATTTATTCAACTTTTGTCTTAATTTTTGTAGCATTGAAAACATTTTCCATCTGTCAGACTATTAGCAGTTATACACCTTACTGATTGGGTATGATTTCACTGTTAAAATTAACAGATGCAGCATTTCACTGTCAAAGCACAGATGCTAACATGCTAACTTTAGAGACACTAGTTTGTTCATTGAGAAATAAGTTTTGCCTGACCTTCTCTGAGGCTGGGTCAGGGGTCACATCACTAAAGGGGATCTAAAGGTGGCTGCTGCTGCTGCTGCTGGTACCCGTCTTCACTTAAGCCTCCAGGGTAGAAACTTCCTGTTTGTCAAATTAACAACAAAAGCTGCCTTGTTATCATGCATTATTACTACCTAGCACATCTTTGGGAGTCATGAAGTTGGGGTGACTAGTGGGGGGTGAGGGGCAGATCCTGTAATCTACAGCTGCAGTGGGGGGTCAGTTTTGCTGGAAAGGAGCCTTGTTTTCTAAGCCTTCCCCACTTAGTTCCTAATGGGACATTGATCACGTGTAGTGGGAAAAGGAGGGTGCAGGGGGGGCGAGGGGTGGGTTTTTTTTCTCTTAGAGGATATAATACACAGCCCACATCTTGAGACTTTGAATGAAAACATTATTTAATGTAATTGTGAAATGATGAAATCTGCTTTTAATCAGAATCTGAGAAAAAAAAAACTCCATTCATTTAAAATATATCAGGGTTTCGCTTTATAAACAAAATATTTCCAGTTGTTTAAATCAAATTCCACATCACGACTCCACTGCACCAGGATCCTCCGACACACACACACACACACTGTACTGGCGTTTAATTACATTAATATGCAATATCAGTCGTTAGTAGCTCTTCAATTATGAATGAAGATGTAATGACACCACCATTAATATTTAATTAAAGGGCAATAAAGTGTTATTTGGCAGCATTACAAAACTAGACACTAATAAAGGAATGTCTTTAGCCAGTAATTATTGAAGACAGAGAAGCCCTGATGCTCTTAAAATGTAACTGCCTGAAAAGGTAAATACAGAGGACACACAGAGGTCAGTGGATTGTACACATTTATGTATCCACACTGACTTCACTCTCATTGTGCTCTCTGTGATCAAACTCCACAGAATCGCTCACAGCATTAAAGAGAACGACCTTTTATCCGCTCAGAGCAAAGCACAACATGACAGCAACCTAACATACAAACGGGAGGAAAAAGAGAAGTGAATTGGCACTATACAGATGGTAAAATCCCCATGGAATAGCTTGAATATCCTTCCTTTTGGCAGCCTGGAGCCAGGTAAACAAGCCAGTGAGTCAAGCGGAGTTCAATACACTTCAGTGCAGTTGATTTCTGCTCTGCTTTCTTGATCAATAACACTTAAGGATACTTAATGTGGCATATTTTTTCCTCTGACTCTTCAAATACGGAATCTCATCACTATTTATTTAGAAATCTGTAGAAGAAGCTGAAGAGCCCAGTAGGCAGAACAAAGTTTGCCCAGGCAGGAATGCATGATGCCAGCAAGCACAACGCATTGCTTAGCATCAGACACCCATGCGGTGACATTGAGATGCTAAAGCTGTAGCTTGTTTACACAAGTTTCTCCCTTTTCTTCTCTCAGAGGCCACCATTTAGTCAGACAGTGGGCACAATGTGGCCCTCATCTGTGAGTGGGCTGGACCAACAAGGCGAGCAGTCAGCTGGGTAACTCTGGTTTGCTCTGGAGTGGATGTTTACATCAGTGGGAGGAAGCATTGTTTTAACCCAGAAGGGCAGTATACACACACAACTTCTGAGGCAGTATCAGTGTTGTTATCATTGTGTGGAAAAGTATTTTTCATGTCAAAGCCTAATTATTTTATGCAATTTATTACCCTTTTTCCAGCTTTAGGCATAATGTTTTTTTATATTAACTTTTTATGCAGAATTGTTTCAAAAGGACTATATAATAATTTATCTAGGACTCTGAGAGAAACCCCTTTGGTAAAACTTTATATTACGTTACATATATTCACTGTCAGTTACTTGCTATAATTAGCATCTATATCAGAAACATGTTGGATCTTTATAAGACATTATAAAGTATTTCTGCTTATCAAGAGTATGTAAGTAAAGTAAAGAAATAAGGATTTCAGGCCTCATGAGAAGTCCATGTAGGCGTGAAGTCCTCAAGTCCCGCCCCTTCTGGAACACCTCATGAGACCCAAGCAAAGGCAGTGCGAGGCAAGAGACTAATCATTTTCTTGATTGTATTTTGAACTGTGCCAGTATTTATACATATTTGTCCATTTAAAAGCTAATTCCAGTTGAGAAAGTTGTACAGTAGTTTGTTGTAAAGGTTAGTGGACTACATGACATGGTACCCACCACCAACACCAAAAGGGACAGGCTCCAGAACCCCCACAGACTAAGAAGTTTAGAAAATGAATGAATGAAAATCACTTTAAGGCTGGTCAGTTGATTAGGATTCTGTCATTTGCCAGAGTTTTGGGTGTGTCATATTTACAATTAGTTATTTTCACAATCTTATACTTTAACAGTTTCATGAATAACTGTCAATTTCTTCTTTCAAACTGACAACATCATACGTGTAACTGATGACATAATTGAAATGGGATCCAAACATAATTTTTTCTCAACGCTGAATTCCATACACACTTCCTCTTGAGTTAAATCCCATGGGAACATGACAAGGGGCAGTTCACCTCTCTGAGATGAGAATATAAATGTAAAACAATTTCTTTCTTGCAATGAATCGAGAAGAAAGTACGAAGTTAACCCATAAAGACCAAGTGCTACTTTTGTGGCAGTTCCCAAATTAATTTTTCTCTTTATTTAACATTTCTTAAGTGATTCATCATCATTTATTGAATATCATCCTCTGTATTTTGCTTTTTTTTTTTTTTTAATTAAAATCAGGTATTTTCCTATATAAAATTCATTGATTATGTATATGTTAATTAAAAAATTGATAAAAGTTGATTGTCAAAATAACAGGAACAGAGAAAAATGAAGGAAACGTGACTTTTTCAACAAAATCTATCATTAACTGAACATAAACCAAGTGTTTCCATATATTGTCATTTATCCAACTCCATGGGTTTTACTGGTGAATCAATGTTGTAGAAAATGATGGTGTTTCCACGTTTACTACAGAGCCAGTTTTGGGTTTTTATGGGTAAATATGGGAATTAAGATAAGATAAAATAAGATAAGATAAGATAAGATATGACTTTATTGGTCCCACAAGGGGAAATTCCAGGTTTACAACAGCAGCAAAGTACAAAAGCACACAAGAGCAAAAGAAGTGTAAAATCAAGATAAATACAAATCAAGAAAGTTAATAATTTATAAACGGTGTAGTTGTAGAATACGACATGTAGAATAAATACTTTAAAAAGACGAATAAAATGACATTATGCTACAAATACAGATACTGATAAACAAATGTAAACAGCGGCTGTATTTCTTTTAGTCATAACGGATTTTATCTTGACATTTTAAGCACGAGATTTTTCTCCTCAATCCAAACACATAATTTAATAATGGTTATAATTCCTTATGTAACACCATTTTCCTACAACAATTTCTCTGTCTGCTCACCTGTAACAGTCTTAAACACGCACGTCTCCAACATCCTGCCGGTCTGACATAAAGGCCTCAGAGCTCCCTCGGCGTATATTAAGTCCGGCTAATGAGCTGGTCAATGTGACGAGAGGCAGCGGTGATCGATGTCCCCTCTGAATTGATGTGCTCTGCCAACGAAGGACACTGACCCACAGAGAAATGTTGATGAAGTAGCCGCCTGAAAACTCTCACTCCCTCATAGACTGTGAAGAGCTGGTGAATGCTACTATGAGGATGGGAGTCATATAATTAGATATTTGCAAGTTATTATGAATAAAATCTAATAAATCTCAAACTAGAAAGGTAAGATATTATAAAATGGATATCCAAACTGCGTCAGGGATTGGTGTCTAACAGAAAAACTTCAACTCTGTATTTGAGAGATAAATAAAGAACTGTTGGTCGAATTAAGTGATGACACATGGTATGAAATATGTGAAACCCGAGTGACTACATCTAATTCCAGAAATCGAAAAACATGTTGTTGGAAAAACATAATGATATTTTTTTTATAACACCAAAGAGCAAAAAGGCTTCACTATCATCACCTCAGCCTTGTTGGAGGTTGCGCGGTGAGCAGAATGTGGATCATGCGCATGTTTTTTGGCAGTGTACAAAATTATCCCAATATTGGAATAATATCAGCAAAGAATTTGGAAAAATATTGGGATATGAACTACCAAGGACATGTTCTGTGCTACATTTGGGTCATTTAACAGGAAAAAACATACCAAATAAGGATAAATATTTGATTAAAATCCTCTTGGTAGTGTCTAAAAAAGCCATCACACGAAAATGGTGTAAAGAGGGACCCCCCTACCCTAAATAACTGGAGAGACATTGTGGAAGAAATTCACAACATGGAGAGACTTATTTATATCATAAGACTACAGCAAGCAACATGCAAAGATCTATGGAAAAAGTGGATAATATACAGGATGACAACTGACACTATGTTCTAAATGTTTGTGTTGTAAAGCTTCAAAAATGAAACAATAAAATATAAGTTTTAAAAAAAAGATATTATAAAATGGAAAAAAAAAAAAAAAATATATATATATATATATAAAATATACGTTTGTTGTATCATAGTCGTAAGTGAAAAAGCCTGTTTCAGTTATTGCAAGTAGTTCTAAAAATAGTTTAAAACACAGAATAATTTCTACCACCAGGGGTTTCGAAATGAAAACTTGAATAAAAGATGTAGCTGTAACTTATGTGTTGTAGCAGAGGATCATGGGAGTTTTCACCTCATTACAGATAAAAATCTAACTGATGTGAATAAATCATGCAGAAATCATGTTTTCAGCCTTGGAGATACATTAAAATCATTTACATTATGATTTATATTATGAAATAGCTGCAAGTAACATTAATGCTAACATGACTAAAAGGGAATATAATAACATTGACAAGTGAGCAAATAATATATATCTGTTTTATGATAGAATTAGTAATTCCTGCAGATTACAACATAACATACGAAAATTAGAAAAGAAATATGTATATATATATATATATATATATATATGTCTGTTTCTGAATATCTGAATGCAGTAATACTACACATAATCGCTGTAATGATACATCCCTGTGAATGCCATGTCCAAGTCCTTATCTGACTTGCATCTCTCCAGCTTCAATCATTTATAATAATCATAAACAATGTGCTGATATCTCTGTTTTTGCTCATTTCAGGCCCAGTGGAAGAATCTGGGTTAAATCTGCATATAATCATCAGAAAATTCCCCAGCAGAATATATTTGCATAAGATTATTACTCATTGGCACTGACCCCGAATAAGGATGAGCCACATCACTAATAGGCTTCTCTTAATGCTAATATATAAATCCTGGGATATATATCCACTTTGACATTAATGACTAAATGTTACTTCTCAGCCTTGTCGCAACGATGATCAAAAGTACTTCACTTTGCTTTTTTTCCCCTCTCTCTTTAAAATTTCAGTTCTATCTTCCTTTTCCGACTAATATTGTGGATAAAAGATTTCTGTATGTCAGGCTTAAAGAGGGGAAATTTTTCAGACACTCTGGCATGGAAAGTTTGGGAGCAGCTGCAAAAGGGATGACTTTAAAGTTGTGGGGGGCTGATGTCATTGTAATGTATCAAATAGTTTGGAAAATAAATAGAGGTTTCTCCTCATGAAGATAAACATAATAGTAATTTTACAACCATCTGTGAAGTGCAGGAGGTCACTTTCTGCTTTTCAGTTATGTATTTCTGTTTACAATTTTGTGTTGCGTTCAGTTGGTCTGGTGTTATTGACACTTGTGACTTTTTCAGTTACTTTCTTTTTTTTATTTTGTTTTTATTGAAAAAGGTGACAAAACATCTGCAACATTACCATTCATACATATGTTATCTATTAGAGTCCTTTTCCTATTTCTTATTTTATACATTCGTTCAAAAGTGTAAAAAAAAAAAAAATAAAATAAAATAAAAAATATGAACTGGGTGCTTACAGTTTTGGAATTTCTCACTTAAAAAAACAATCGTAGCGTTACAATACCTCTGGGTTCTTTAAACATTACACATGTTTATGCAGAAAAACATAAAACAAAGAAAAAAAATACAGGGAGATTATAAAAAAGAGAAAATTTTTAGAGGAGTGATACAAATTCTGGGTGGCTAGAGGATACAAACTGGATCCATGTGTCCCAAATATGATAAAATGTATCTCCCTGGATTCTGATAGAGTAAGTTCATTTTCCATTTTGAATATTTGCAAAATGGTCTCGTACCAATCTTCTGTTGTTGGTGGGTTTAACCACCTTGTAATAGATTTCTTGCTGGCTGCTAAAAGCACCTGTAATAATTTTGTATCCTCCCTTTCTTCTAGTTCAGAGACATCACCAAGATATATATTTACAAAGTTATAGATAATATGAACCTTAAAGACCGATATTAAAGTCTCGTGGAGGCCACTCCAATAACGGTGCATCTTGGGACAGTCCTTTTGGTTACTTTCATCCAACTTGCATCTGGTTTTACTTTGTCTCAACTGCCACATTAACCAATAGAAAGACAAAAAAGGCCATTGTCCCACCTGACTCATCTGCCATCCTCGCTTCCTTTTCAGTATGCAGTACGGGCAACAACTCAATTAACCACAAGCCCCTAGCCATCACACCAGCAGGCTGCCTCATAATATTTCCCATAATGTTTCATCCAATTTGGAGAGTTTGACGTTTACCCCCTGCAGGACTGCAGCGAGAGACAATGACTGAAGGCAAGGGGGCACTGAGGTGGTGGTGGGGTGTGTGTATGTGTGGTGATGAGAACTGGAAATCATTGGCCAGGCCTGCAGGCGGACATGCATCATCACCGTCTTTTTTTAACCAACTCTTCCAAAACTTTGCAAGCACACTATATATTTCTCAAATTCTTGTACATAAACTTAACAGTCCACAAAAAAGTAAAGCTTGTACGTGTATGCGTGCAAGTATGAAAGGGAGAGAGACTTAGAAAGTGTGTAAAAGATTATTTTCTAAAATACTGCGCACACTGCAGAGGTAATTGACTGCTGAGATAGGGAGTGTTTATAGCACAGAACCATTGGAAAAAGATAATGTTTTAGGTGTTTCAAAGAGGCGGCGGCCTTAATATCTGAGGACCTTTTAAAACATGGAAGTCATAAGGCTCTTTTTCACTTACTGGTACCATCTCAACTCAACACTACTCAGATTTATTGGTTTTATGCTTTGCAAAATTTGTAGGTGGTAACTCATTCCTGAGAGAGACAGGTCTGAACAACACACCATGATCTGCATGACAAAAAAAGTTGATTCTCTCACTCCTAAAATAACATCAGTACAGAATTTGCAGCTAGTACCACTGATATAGTTAAAAAAAAAAAAAAAAGAAAAAAATCAGAAGTTGCTTAGGGTTGGGAAAAGATCCGAGTTAGAATAGAATAGAACAGAACAGAACAGAACAGAACAGAATAGAATAGAATAGAATAGAATAGAATAGAATAGAATAGAATAGAATAGAATAGGCTTTATTGTCATTACACCAGTTATGCAGGTGGTCTCTGCCAGTGACAGTGCACTTAAATCAAGTAGCAATACAATAGATACAGACATTTTTAAAAAGTATAAAGATATAAAAGTGTGCAATCAAAAAATATGTACAAAAAGGAGGTATACTGTATGAAAGGAGTTAAAATAAGCCAAACTTACCAAATTTACCTTTATTATGAACAATGGTTTCCTTTATGTTTTCCAAGTTTGTTTTTCTGTTTTATCTGTCCTCATCTGCCTCCTAATGCCTCGGCCACAATAATACGGATATTTTTCTAAACAAATATTTTCTTCCCCCATTCCTTAAAAGATCTCTTTCCTCACAACAATGTAAAAATGACTATAAACTGGTACAGAATTAAAAAAAACAGAATTAAAAGAAAAAAACTTCACTATTACATGTGGATGTGGGGAGAAAAATCAGATTCACACAATATCTAGGCTGCTTTAATGTGGATGGCGCATAAAGTTTGCCTCTTTTTTCATTCACTACTTTGTGCAACCACAAGAGCTCACCGATAACCACAAAATGTGACCATACTGTCATTTTTTGGTGAACAAACCCTCCATTTTTAAACAGTCATGCCACTGTACTTGACTCATTACAGATGGCATCATTGTGCAGTATTCATTAATTACACTACACTACATGATTACTGATTATATGGGACGACATAAAATCACTGCGGACAAATGAGCAGGTGCCGACAGCTTTATAAAGACACAGGCCAGTTCTCAATATCAAGAACGCAGCGTACGGTCTCGTGAACTCGGTGAGTACGATCTTGGTAAGAACGGTCCCAGAGAACGGACTTCCTACGAATGCGGGTCTACCTGTAATTGGAACGGCTGTGTACTTGTGAACTTTCCTCCCTGTCTCCGCTGTATTTCTGTCATCTGCTCCCTAACGTATTTCCCTCAAATCACCACAATGTCACCGATTTGATTTCAATACATTTGTACGAGTATTTCCCAGCCAAGTCCACATGAGTCACCAACTAGTGCATCCTTGGTTTAAGCTAGCTGACAAGAACAACATTCGGGTATTCCATGCATTCCGGGTTTATGGGAAATTGCAACTGGAACAGTATTTGAACCAGAGAACGGAAGAACAGACAAGAACGTGCATTGAGAAACGGCCACAGTTTTGAGTCATTTTGAAGATGATGTCGCTATTATCTGTGGTGAAAAAAAGAACGAAGGTATCAAAACTAGACACAAGATGGTACCATTCAGCGACTTGGCTTGACCCTCCTTTCACCTCTCTACCCACCAACCCTCCCTCTTTCAGTCTTTCCCTTCTCTTCCTTTGGACAGGAGAGGACTTTGCAGCATCTGATGGTGGAGGAGTCACCCCTGTGGAACTGATGCCCCCGATCAGCGATGGGCTGGAAAAGCATAAAGACAGAACAGGCAGGGGCGGCGGTGGTGGAGGTGGGGGAGGTGGAGGAGGAGGAGGGGGAGGAGGA
>JAPQRP010000020.1:3587595-3612992 GCA_037367295.1 Apogon hyalosoma
GGTGGTGGAGGTGGTGGTGGGGGGGGTTGGTGGAGGCTTGACGTTTGGGGGTGTAAAGACAAGATCGCTGAGACAGCACTTTCCCCAACCCACAGAGGGAGAGAGAGGGCAGTGGGGTAGAGTGAGGGAGGTAGATAGGAAGAGGGTGGTGAAGAAGAAGGAGGGGTCTCATTTATGATTAAAAGACAGGCCAGATAACCCTGTGAGCCTGGTCCATCACTCTCCTTTAAAATGAGCTTCTAATGGCACCAAGGGAGGAAGGGGAGGCTTGGGCGCCATTAACCAGAGTCTTTGAATCCTTAACCTGGGCTAGGGTACTTCTTGCCTCGGGAAATAGACCAGCTAAGTCTGCCTCAAAGTTGTGGTTAATGGTAAGGGGTGTGAATTGTGTAAAATAATTGCCAGTGTCTGCTTTTGTTTGCGTTTTCTGACTTTGTGGATGTTAAAAAAAAAATCAGCAAGTTACCCTGGGGCCATCAAAATGAGATGATGTGTGTGCATGTGTACCGTTGTGTGTCCACCATCGCTGTATCTCGCTTCAATATGTCGCTCCTAATGAGCAGGTGATTAACGATAATGTATCTCATTAGTTAAAACAGGATTCAGAATGACAGAGTACTACCAGAGTCACTGCTCATAGCCCTGCAATATTCCAATATGGCCTCTCACAGCTGGATCCACTCCGCATGAAGATTTGTTTGCATAATTTTGTCTTCTTTACATAATGGAGGGTCCAAAATTTGGTTCCACTTCCTGTATTACCAGAGTTGTTTTTTGTCTTTTCTTTCTTTTTCTAACATGATTTAAAAGTTCAGTGCACAAGACTTGGCGTGGATTTAGAAGGACCTCATTGCAAAAAAAATCTAATATTCATAATTATAATTTCGTTAGTGTATAATCATCATTTCATCAATCTTCCATCATGTTCAACCACTGTGACCTCAGACTAACTTCCTCCTCTTTCTTCCATTTTATGGCACTTGGCATTTAGTGTTAAATGCTCCGTTTGAGTGTGGACCAGAGTTAATATCTCTGTATCTTAAAATCCCAGAATGGGCAAAACAAAGACAGACTCTATGGAGAAATTCTTTAACTGCATTTTTTTTTTTTAAGGCAGGCCAACCATTATTTAGGATTCTAGTAATGTTTCTTTCAAAATCATTCCACTTTTTGTTCTGCAGCAAAAGCCTTGACTCAAAATACATGGTGCACTTATAATTCAGAAAACGCTGTTAGTAGCAGAAAGTAGACAAAAAATTCTGGACAGCATAATATATTTACAAATTGTTGAATGAGTTTTGCAGAATTTTCTCTAGAATGTATCCCCCCCCAAAAAAATATGAACTAGCAAAACAGAAAAATAATTTGAAAGGGAAAAACATGACTCCATATTCTTTGTGTCTTCTACTTTTGATTATCAGGAAAAGTTATCACATAGCAGTACATTTTTGATAGACTGTATGTATTCACACCATAGCATAAAAGAAGTTTTTCTAATATTTGTCTTCATCTTTGGCGTCCAGCACATTGTTCACTGTCGTGTCTGGGTAAAGGGTGAAGTGCTGATGCCTTTTGCCAGTCAGTCTTGAGTCTGGATCTAGAGGAATGCTAACAGTTTGCAACCTGAGCCGGCGTCTCTCCAGTCCTACCTAAACAGGGTAGTCCAACCATCCTGAAACCAACACCATGAATGTTTCCGTCACTTATATTGAGATATCAGTATCTTTATAGTTAGAAATCATCCATATTTTACCATACCTTCTCCAGCTGCCCCCTATAACTCTTTGCGTCTCAAACCACATGTGTGTCTTATTTTGGGGTCTACTGTATCTGCAGTGTTTAATCCTGAAAGTAAGTAGGCTACAGCAGTTTACATCATGTCACCGCAGTGACATAAATCATTTTACACGTGTGACTGTATTTTAGCTTTGATAATTTATTCCTAAGGTTAAAAATATCCTATTTAGATTAACTTTATTAATCTCTAGGCTATGGGAAATATATATTTTCTCAATGAAAGCTGATTTTCTTTTTCACTAGAATGTGTAGACATATTTGTGGAATCTTATAGAATGTGTGTTTTTTTAAATGTATATAAGTGTTATATATTATGCTTGACGTTGCTTGCCTATATTTGTGTTCACATGACACCCCTTCTGCTGGAAAACATCTCAATCTCTTAAATTACAGAAAAACAAATTATTTATTTAGGACAACTAAATATATAACCTGTATAATAATAAATAAAGGCATACTTTCCTTATATAAGCAGTTATAAGACAGGCACAGGTGCATTAAATATCCTGTAATCAGTGACTTATATCCTGGGAAACTCCAAAACCACTGGAATGTTCTTTAGAAGAGTTTGTTACTAGATAAATGAACTGGATGGTGCTTTTGTTATGAACAAAAAAAAACACAAATTCGAGTCAGAAACTGGAAAAAGCAGTGGAAAAGGACAAGCTGGTGCAACAAGGATCAGCTTTAGCAATTTTAGCTACCTGTAAGAAAAGTGCTATTTATTACAATTTACAAAAACAGTGGATGTGGGTGGAAATAGAAGCGTACAGTTAATTTACAACATTAAGTGACTCTTTAATTTACTGCCTTATGTCAGTGTTATATACTCTGATGTCTTTAGTGTTAGCTTACTCGCAGCTAAGCTAATTAGCATGATGACACATGACATTCACATGTTTCTGCTGGAAAACATCTCAATCTCTTAAATGACAGGGAAAAAAGTTATTTATTTAGGACATCTAAGTAAATAACCTCTATAATAAATAAAGGCACACGTTCCTTATATAAGCAGTTATATTTAACACAGGTGCATTTAATATCCTGTAACCAATGAGTTACATCCTGGGAAACATCAAAACCACTGGAATGTTCTTTAGTTGCTGTCGGGTCAAGGTTAAGATTCAAGAGTTTGTTGTTTTTTTTTACTGGATAAATGAACTGGACGGTGCTTTTGTTACAAACAATGGCTTAAAATCACAGTTGGAAGCCAGAAACTGGAAACAGCAGCGGATAAGGGCAAAATGAGTGACGAGTCCACATGAAGAACCCTGTGGAATTAGCTGGTGCAACAAGGATTAGCATTAGCACTTTTAGCTACCTGTAAGTAAAGTGCTATGTATTACAATTTACAAAAACAAAGTATGTGGGTGTAAACAGAAGCATACAGTTAATTTATAACATTAAGTGACTCTTTAATTTACTGCCGTATGTTAGTGTTATACTCTTGACATCTTTAGTGTTAGCTTACTTCTAGCTTAGCTAAGGTAGCTAACACTGTCTGGAGTAAGTGTGTGTTTGGGATAAAATTAAAAGTAACAGCAACACAGAGCGAGTCTGAACTAGCAAGGTCATTCAGTTACTTATAAGTAAATATAACTACATTGCTTTTATTATGTGTAGTTCAGTCTTTGTTTTTTTGTCTAATCATACATGACGTCAAGCTGTTTCCTGTTTTTACAAACAATGTTTATTGCTTTTCCAAATTATAAATATAGAAAAAATTATATAAACCCCCCCCCCCCCCAAACTGTTTCAAAATAAAGTAAACAAAATAGAGATTCAGCAAGGAGGGAGTAAATGTAGCAAATTCATATAATACTTTACACAGTATTGTCATGGTAATAGTTAAATTCAGGAAAAACTTACCCAATTCTCAAGGTCAATCAGAACATGGTATTTAACCAATATTCATTTGCAGTAGGGATTCTTATTTAACTTCATTGCTCTTCTTATACATTGCTCAGAGTAGGTGGCCATATCTTTCAGAATTTCCTAGAAGAGCCTTGTGGTTAATTTTGGAATAGATAATATAATAAAATGTGTTCGTAATAAAAGATGACACCTCATATGTGATACAGAAGTTGCATCTAAATCTAGAAGTCCAGTATGCTTGTAGCTTGAAGGAATTTGGCTTGCACTTTTATAGTCTCATTATGGATATTTATAATAATACTTGCAAAACATTTTAAGGAGTTTTAGGTGAGATCTTTACACGCAATGTTAAAAACCTTTTCATTCTACTGACTGAGAATACCAGTAAAAGACCTTTAGACATGGGAAGCTGTTGCGTATGGGCCATGTTAGTTGGCTGGTGTACAGCTGTTTTAAATGACCACACACAATTTAATTTCTAAGGTAAATGTCCTCAAAGCTCTCCACTAACTGTACACAAGTGAAAGAAATGTAGGCTTTGTTCTGAGCTTCTGTAAAAACACTGTGACAACAGGATTGGTTCCATGAACAGTGATCTGCTTGCTCTGTATATATAAACAGGCAAACGCAATGGTTGTGTAATTATATACTAATGACAAAATTATATATTATATTATATCCCATTCATGCAATAAGTTCCTCTGCAATCCCCCTGGACCTGTAAAATGTCTAAAACTACAATCTGACAATCCTTGGCATTGATTAGTTTCAGTGCTTCAAACGTGGTTTTGCAATAAAATGCTTAAATGAGGAACTTTGGGTTTAAGGGCATTGCAGTTGCATGGAAAAATGAAGCCACTGTAAAAGCTGCCAGCAATCGCCTGCATTCCCTAATAGGCCTACTGTCCATATTCACAACAGGAGTATCATCAGAATGTGGTGCCAGCCCAAGAGGACATGAAATAGATCTTAACTTACATACATAATGGTATTAAAAAGTCTTAAATTTTGACTTGTTGACACCTACAGAAACCCTGATGTCATACAGGGCTTAAGGGCTGTTTGTCCTTGGGTGTGTGTAGCAATGTATCCAGGAGGCCAAACTGGACAAGCAGTGTGTGAATGTTTGTGTATGTGTGTTGGTGGGGGAGTGTTGACAGAGGGGGAAAACCCTTTTAGCACGTTCATAAAAGTGGCATTTAGCATTGTCACAACAACTCCTTAGGAAAAGCCAAGCCTCCATTAAACAAGGGCAATGATGCACTACAAAGTCACAACCCCTCAGCACAGCGGCCGCTATCCAGCAGACACCCCCCCTCTACATAACTTACTGCTTGTGTTGTATACAGTTCCTAGTACACAGCAGCACGAGAGAGTTTTTCTGAGTGATATCCACTGTGAAGTTATGGTGTTGATTAGCGCAGTGACAGGTGCCATGATTAAAATGGCCGATAGTAATAGTGCAGCATTCATGCATTGACAACTTTGCTCTGCATGGCTTTGTGAGTGGTGATGTATGACACCATTAGGGTAACCTCAGGGCCCTGGAGGACACTTATCTCCCTCGTCACGTCCTTCACACTTCCCATTCTCCCTCTAAGAAAAGGACGCCTGCTCCCCAGTCTGCATGCATATGAACTGTGTGTGTATGTGTGCGCTTTATGTCTGTGAATGTGTTTACTGTCCATTTCTGGTAGTGAATATGAATATTGGTTTGGTGAGTAATATGCTTCATTATGTCTGCAAATGTATTTAGGTTTGTAAATCAGTGTCTGGTTAAGGCTTTCTGTACATAATTCAAAAAAGACATTATAGTAGTGCCTCATTTTTTGTCGATATATAAACAAATGTTTACAATGTTCACAAAATTTCAGAGAATATTTTGTTAATCCTTTAACAGTGATTAAAATAATATAGCAAAATACACCATGCTACATAGTGATATAATATAATATAGTCTTTAATCCATTGAAGTGTTTACATTTTTATGAAGTAAGTAGTTTCTTACAATTTTTCAGTGAAAGCTTTCAACAACAAAGATAAACTGCTTCACTTTGGCCTTTGCTTTTAAGTAATCAAAAGAAAAAACCTGTATGTGGCTTTGTCATAAACGTGTTCGCAGAAACAGGAGGTGCATTTCATTGAGTTCCAAAATAACATTTTGCACTGGTTCACCCAAATAAATTTGCCACACAGTCATAGCAGAATGCTCTGTCTTGGAGCCAGATGACGAAGGACAGGTGAGACAGGGATCAACCTCCAGTGACGATATTAGGTCTGAACTGGACTTTTTCAGGCTGGGGACGTTTGGGGAAGTGTAATGGACACTGCAGCAGTTTCTGTATTATTAGTTTGTTTTAACATGGTAGCTACAGTACAGTTTAATGTAGACACATGTCTTTTGATAAAGATATCAGGGTCAGAGCTAATCAGAAGAAAAATGTATGGATGCATCCTCACAGAATACGAGGGGAAAAAAATCATGCTTCACACAGCGACAAATCCACTAAATGTCAAGTGCAGTGAAAAAAGTTACATCCCACTACACCGATCTTTGTTCACTTTCAGAAACCATGTATTAGATGCAAACAGGATGAACTCTGTAATATGAGTGAAAGCAAAATACAATCAAAACTAAGTAAATAATTTTGTTGAATCTATGAAAATGCACATAAAACATACCAACTTCATAACTTGGATGAGAGTTTTTGGGCTATACGTCCATCTAGGGACAACAGCCAGGTATCTGTTGGCTACACCATTACACACAAATGTTTTATAGCCCTGTCCGAGTCATATGATGACTTCAGAGTATGGTATTAGCATCAATAAATGTCATTATTAATATACTGCTTATATTTGTGCTTCTAGTGACGTCCAAAGACAAGATAACTGTAAACACCTCTTGATGCCCATGGGGCCTGTCTGTCGCGCTGCGCTGGGCAAATGTTTGTGAGAACACTTCTGTAAACATGCACATCCTTGAAGGGGTCAGTCAAGGGGTGGCTGACACCTAACACACCCCCTTCACCAGTGAAACTGCAGTCATGTCAACGGAAGTGTAAGGCAATACCCAGTTTTCCTAACAAGTTGAACCCCGTCCGAGGCACCCTGGCATCCTGAGACTCCAAACATATGTCCCCTCCCCACTTCAAAAATACACACACCCTTATTTTTGGCGGCATGCAACCCCTTAATTATTTCAGTGTGCTGAATTTGAGACGATTGGGTTCTTAAGGTTTTGCAAAGGGCATGGAGTCAAGATACTGAGGAACAGCAAGAAAGAAACACCAAAGGCGACAGGATATTTAAGGGAGGGTGAGGAGTGGGTCAGGTTATAGAGGATAGACATGTACACACACAGACACACACACACATGCACAAACTCCTGTCCCTGTCTCTCTCTCGAGCCCGTCCCAGCTCTACTCCAGCTCCTGCCCACCACCACTGATGAGAAAAACAGACATAAGTGCTAAGCTCTCTCTTTCCCTGGGACTGATAACATTTGTAATTGAGGTACTTACTATGGAGTGCCAGCTTCCTCAGGCCTGGACGGTGGTTTCCAGGTTGTCTCAGTGTAGGGACAGGGGGTGACGGGTGAGGAGGGGGTCTGAATGTGTTAAGAGTGTGTGGTGTCCACACGGCCATTAGCAAACAAACTCGGGTGGGGAAAGCTAAGATCAAATTCGGTGCCTTCTTACGGGCAGCACGTGATTTAAGGCTCATAAGTTTATTTGTGAATATCAAACAATAACAGAAATTAAAGAAAAAAAATACTGGCTGAAGACCTAATTAGAAACTGCAAGGACATTCAAAGCAAGTGGAGCTGTTAGAAGTTTTGGTATTTGTGTATTTTTACAGTGATATTATTTAAGAAACTATGGAAGAAAACTGGATTTAATTATGATATTGGCTTTTAATAATTGTACAAAATCAAGAAATATTTAAACTTTACCAATATTTAAAAACAGTATTTGACCCATTAACAATCAAACCAATTGCTAGATGATGTCTGAAATACTTCACTGATCTTTTATATTTTTTAAATTACATTTTCATAATTCTGATAAAGGTCAAAACCAGAGTGATCTGAATTTAATTTCTTGTTGAGATGACACTTGCTATTTTATTACAAACACCTGCTGTCTGCCGATGAAGATAGTTGATGGAGAGTGATGTAATGGAAAAGCATGAATATAATTAGAGTAATGATACATTGACGTGCAGTTTTGTGCCAAAATGTGTGCAATGTGAAGGCAAACTGTATTCAGGGTGTCAGGCCTGGTTCATGGAATTTCATCCAGCCGCAGTTTAAGGCAGACTTTTTTTTTTCTTTCAGAGGTTACTGGTAATGCACTTTTGTTATTTGTAAAGTAACTGACAGATCATTGTGTATATCTGGCACCAAACCAATATAGTTTAATTTTGTCAGATCATTGCGTCTATCCCCAGTATTCAGAATAAAGTCTCAAACCTACTCCCACTTGTACCAGCAAACATTAAGAAATGTGCAGATCTCATCAGTGGTGGATCTGCAGATCAATAGGGACTGAGTGAGAATAATCACTTTCACCTTAAAACACACATATTCCAATTAAGTCCAGCCTGACATTTGGAAAGCAACTGTTGGGTGCATCTGTTGGGTGGTTAAATATAAACATCCAAACTGAATCAATGATTATTTGAGACAATTTTTAGGGGAAGAAACAAGAGCCTTGAATGGATAAAAGAGGAAAAACAGATAAATTATTTCCAGTTAGTTTAATCTTCGGAAAGACCACATTCTGTTCCACAGCATTTGTGGTTTGTGTAGTATTGAAGTTTGAAAGTAAGTTGTACAAATGACCTACAGAGATCGTGGCTCCCAAATGGCAAGTCTAAAAGGAACAACTCCGATAAATCATGGAGCGAAACTTGAGTCCGGGGCTGTTGTCGGAGATTTATCGGCAGCTGTATTTTTCTAGTGTCAACTGATGTTCCATAAGACTTAGCCAGCGTCTTACATTGCTTCCATCCATGCTCACTCTCCACCAACACATGCACACACACACTCACAGACACACTACACTTCTCCACTCCATCAACAGCCGTCCTGCATTTAAATTTGAGAGCTGTTCCTGAGAGACTGTTAAACGCGACAGATTGAGATGAGTGGCAAACCTCTAGTGCTAGCATTAGCCCACTTATCTTATTAGTGGGGCAGCTCTAACACATTTGATACCCCTGTGGCTACTGCTGCTGTTGGCCTCAGGGAACTTGCAATGGCTTCAAAGACCAGTTCTGGCGTCCTGGTGGCTCTGCATGCTGAGAGGCATACCACAATGATGTCGGTTTGAATTCGGTCCTTGGCAGTTGCTGCACATCTTGCTGTCACTCTATCCACCCATGACTGGTCAATGTAAACTATTTGATAAACAGCAAGTTCACAAATAGTTTGTAGAGAAGTAGAGGTATGTCAAATATTAGATATGTATTCCCAGTTGCGATAACCATTTCATAATGCATTTGATGCTGTGTGATATTTGGTCTGGTTGGCAGTCAGAATGTGTATCTTGATTTAAAATAAACCCTGGAAATATATCTTCGCAGGGTCCTTTGCCAGTTTGATTCTCAGTCATGGTTGAAATACTTCTACTGACAAAAGAGTAGTTTTCATTTATCTTGCAACTGCAATAGCAGGTCAAACACAATTAAGTCAAGCTTTTTTCTGGTCAGACTTTCTCAGCCCGGAGTGGTATAACTGGCACTTGAAATTCTTAATTTCCAATGCAATACCAGGTAATTATCCATACACTTTTTCAGTACCAACAAAAACATATGCAAGATTTGAGGGATTAAATAAAATTGCACAATATTCATGGAATAATAGTTATAGTAATACTTAGATAACATTGGTTAATAGAATAAGATACTTGCATAATAAATGTGTTTAAAACTGACAGGAAGCTTCCTTTTTTCACTTGAACATTCTTTGAAGTGAAACCTTCTGCTACATGAATGGAAGGGTTAAAAAGGTTTCGAAGTGACTGACAGTCAGCATTCCTTAAACTACGGTTGCTGACCCTGGGATGGTTCATGGCCTATTTCTGGTTGGAACAAACAGGACAACAAGTTGGCTTTAATGAGAGTGGGTTTGAAGTCAGACGTTTTTTAATAAAGTTGAATATTAAGCTGAAACGAAAAGAGGCTTGTACGATGTAACCAATACAAACACATTTTTTATTGAATATAGTTGCTCTTATAGCTTCCAACTTGAAATACGTCCCGCTGCAGACTTCAGTTACTCTTGAACACTTGCTAAGATTAGAAATCGGTTTTTCATCTCTCATTTGACATGACCCACTTCATTGGATTGGAGTGATTGGCAAGTGAGTTCTGTAGTGGTAATGATACGGTGTAAAGGAGTCTTGGTGTGTTACTGTAAGTAGCAACACATAAGTCTAACCTTTAGCTGCTTACTGAAAACTGAGCTGCGAGAGGTGCTTTGATGAGTTGAACCCTGCGCTTTATGCATCAAGAACACACACACAGCTGCAACATAGTCGGAGCCACACACAAAGCTGGACTTATTTTGCAACCTGGCATAAAGTATACACACCTTGACTGCTGTCGCTTCTGCTAAGCCTCATGGGTAACAAGAAGCAGCCGGGGATGTTTCTTAGATCTGTTGTTCCTTTGGGTAACAGGTGAAAGATAGTCAACTGTCTTCTACTTTCATTTCTGCTGTTCACCTTTTAACTCTCCCACACACATATAGTCACACAATCCTGCCCATCAGCGCCCACGGAGTAGAAAATGCTTACCAAGACTCCTTGCTATTCTTAAAGAAAGCGTGTGAACATGCTGGGTGGGCACACCGGTACTTCATAGCTCACCTGCCTTTCTTTAGCACACTCCTCACTCTTTCTTTCTCACACTTTCTTCTCCCCCTGTCACACTCTCTCTCCACCACACACACACATACACTTGTCACCATAAAACAGGTTGTGTTGTCAAGTTGTCTGTCACCATGCTTGTTCGTCTGTGCCATATATGAGCTCTCTCAGCTGTTCCTCACTGTTGAACCACAATTAACCTCACACACATGCACGTTCGCATACACACACACACACACACATCTACACATAGTTTGCACTCTCTGACTCTCTCTTTCTCACTGCTGTTGCCCTTTCACTATCAACTCACACACTGCAACCTAATCTTAGCAGCATGAGGGTTATTCACTCGGTCTGTCTGCCAGTCTGGAAGTGTTACTGCGTTTATGGCATTTTTTTCTGTATTTTAATGCATACAGGACTTTACTTACTGCATGATAAGTCTTATGAATACTGCAGTATACAGTAGTGGTCCACAAATTATTGGATCAAATAGTTAGCATTTTCCCAACCATCAGCAGTTTCTGTATTCAATATCTGATCAAATTAATGGAATCAAAAATGCATTGCTTTGGCTCTGTCTGTCTGTAGTCACCAATCTGTAGCTTCGAGAAACATTTTGTCTACAACTGATTGGCAACATGTCACTTATAATAAACAAATAATAACACTGGAAGAGAAACCGAGAAATGAACATTAATCTATTCAGTGTGAAAACTGACAATGAATATGGAGGAATATAAAAAATATAAAACTACTCATTTGGCACCTTAAAGGCATTTTAAAATTGGTCTTATTGATTACTAATTATCAGTACTGATCTTGTTTAAACATCAAACTTGGAAAATAAAAAAAAAACTAAAGGAGAGATTTAACCCAAAAGATGGAATAATACAATGAAAATAGCAGCAAAAATATTTTTACATTTGTGACCTTACAAGCCATAAACTTTGTAAATAATCCAAATGAGGGCCTTGTGTTCCATATTAGATCATTACAAGACTGAAAGTATTGTAATGAATTTCAGATTTAGGCTCCTCATTCTCAAACTGAATGACTCCGCTAATGCTGCAGCATCTGATATATCAATATTTGGTTCAGATTTATTTATGTAGTCCAATATCACAGATCACACATTCAGATATTTATGTGAAAGGGCTTTATTTTTCTGTACAAATGCCATATATTAATACTATCAATCATTTCACCTGTTAATGTCCTAATATTTACAAATGCTGACTGGTTTATTTCTTTGTAAATCTTCATTGAATTAATAAAAGATTCCAAGCCTACATTTATCTTGTTTAAGAAAAATATTTATCCATGAACACACATGAGTGTTCAACATATTTGTTTGGCTTTAGTGATGTACATGTGCATTATGGTCTCTACTGACAGCATCTGGGTACTTTGCAGCTGAAGTTTGAACCATTAAACCGCGTGCATATGTATTTAAATAGCATTTTACCAGCAGGTTAATGCTGATTCCAATCCATGCCATTGTAAGTGGAGTAAATTGGCACTTTGTGTGTATTCACTTGAACTAAATGATGTTGGTGGTTGGTAGAAGTTGTTAGTGCCAGTGAAAGCTTTGTGTAGTTAAATGGGCAGTGATGTGTGTATTTGTCAACACATGCAGTCTCCTACCGCTGTGAACAGCAACACTTCATGGCACAGCCAGGGTTCTGTCTAACTAAGCACAATACAGTCATGGAAAGCTTTAAAATCCCCCAACTCACTCCATCACCATTTCCAAAGTGATCTGATGGAGATATTACCTAAATGGCTGGCAAGCTGGGAGCTGCTAACTAAATGCTAATGTGTGTCATAGCCTGGCTGAGGATTTATGACTTGCCATCTGCTCACCAGCATACAGTACAATGTTAGCTTACAATGTTAGCTTTGATCAAGACCTCCCTGTTCATTCCTTCAAATCACTCATCTGAGCAGAAATTAGCACCAAGTTCTTTCTTCTTACAACTAATCATGTTCTCCACTCCACCATGCTCATTTGAATAATAATTCATTTGTATTCCGCGGCCTCAGTATTTGTTTTTTATAGCATACATGATGCTGCAATTAAAAACAATGTTGTTTTTGATTCATAACATCATTAGGAAGCTCACAAATGAATAGTCATTTTAACAACCAGGCCCTAGTTTTATCACATGAATCCAAATTTTCTGTGTTACTTTTTATCCATGAATTAGATACTAAGCCGTTTCAGTAAACACTGAAATAAACTTAGTCAAACTGTATTGGACAGCACACTTTGTCTTTAAAAACGTTGTTGAAAATGTCATTTAGGGTGAGCTTGTCTCTTTACTTATTGCTCAAACACTGTGTGACATTTAATAGAAGCCACATAATGAACTAACCATTTGCTAGTGATCTATATGGATCTGTGAGGGAAAATAGTGAACTTTGTGAAGAATTCCATCCAATCCATCTGTCCAAACAAGTTTATTCTAGCATTTGTCTTCCCAGAGAAACCTCTAGGCCTAGAGCGTGCCTAATGCCATTTGATGAAACAGTAAAGATTCTCCATATCTTTTCTCCAGTAAAAGGCTAATTGCTCTGCTGTAGTCAGATTTACGTCCTCCCCATTCTCCTTTATGTACCAGGCATCTGTAAGCCCTCATGCTGCCAGTCTCAGAAGGGGTGTATGTTATGATCCAGTGTCAGCGAAATCAATCCTTATCAATTTTAAAGTTCAGATTTTTATTTCATGGCTTTCAGGGGAGTGCCTCTCAAGCGAAAATGACAATTCTCTAGCTCTTTTTTTTTTCTGCCCCCACCTCTCTTCCCATCTGCGTCCATATTGATTGTCTGTGTGTGCGGCTCCCCTGCGGTTTTTTACCCCGTGGCGGCCTCTGGACTGTTGTCAGCGAATGCCTGAAGACATAGCTGAGTTAAATAATGCTAACTAGAGCCAGTGATCTGTCTCAATGCAGCTTCCCAACATTAACAAGGTCTGGCAATTGACATGTCTCCACAACGTCTGGGGAAAGGCTTATAAAGAAAAATGTAGTGTTACAAATCATAAGCTTTGCTTTAACAATAGATACATTTGATTGCTGGTAAATGTGTATTTATTAGTGCTGTCAAACGCTTAAAATTTTTAATCAGATTAATCACAGAGTTGCTGTGGATTAATTTTGATTAATCACAATTAGATATAATTTATTTTTAATCTATATTAATCATGTTTCACTTTGCATAAGCAAGCAGACTCAAGAAAGAAGGGAATATACATACACTTAATGTGTTTATTAAACACCTTCAACAGTTTAAACCAAACAACTTGGAACAACTGTTCCGTCTGTTTTTTTTTTTTTGTCCTCATATTTCCATCCAGAGGGCCATCTTTATGGGTTGGTTCTGCTGCTGGTCACTACCCAATCAACTGCCCATTTGCGCATGCACGACGTGAACTGTACTTGTACAAACTGCCCCAAATGCATTGGCAGAGACATTCTGAGTCATTCTGCTCTGCAGATGGGTTAATTGTTAAAATTTTTAATCAGATTACTCATGATGATGGATTAATTTGCTTTAATGCGATAAGTTTGACAGCCCTAGTATTTATGTATCATGACACCACATGCTTTTTGGTGTTTCTCTTAATTTTGACTCAAGCTGAGTACGGATTTGTTTTTATGGAGGGGTGGGTATTGGGGATGTGAGATTGTTAAATAAAATTAACTAGACCTGATTTGACTATCAATGAAATATTGAAATGTAAAGTAAAGCTACATTTGCTTTGTCATATTGTTTTGACCTACGTTTGTTACAGCAACAGAGTAGTAGTTCCTTACAGTGCCATGTCTAAGCATTTACTGGCAGCCAACAAAGTTTATCCCCCAGGTTTCTTTGACTTTTTTCCTTTTACAACTTGTGTCAGGTAAACATTGAAGTGTTGAAGATTAAGCGAAGGGGCTGTTGCCCACATTGTGTGTTACTGTGAATGTGTGTATATGTGTATGTGTACTGTGCAAGGGATAGCTGTGAGGCCTCCAAACAGTAAACTAATGGTTCAGCGCTAACTGCCCACTAAGTGGGTGGGACAAGGATGGCCTGACCCTGCTGGCCTTCCCACCAGTCCCCTCTAACAGCTTTGGCCTCGGGGTCAGCTCAATTTCCCCACTGCTGAGTGGTCATTACGGAGCACGGCTTTGATAAATGCTCACGGCTGCTGCTGTTCCTGCTGGCTAGAAGCTTTGCACATCTCCAAGGCGCAAAAATCTCCACTGCGCAGTCATACAGACAAAGAACGTGGAAAAGAAATGGGGTACAAGAAAGGATGGAGGAGGAAAGAAGGGGCTCACTGTCTAGAATATGAGAGGGAGAAAGAATACCAACAGGAAAGAGATAAGGAGAAGAGACAAAAAGAGGCAGACAGAAGAAGACATCCAATCACAAAACAGGACCCAAATCCCAACCTTGTGTGTGCACACAGCTGATGTTGCCTAGCAACTTGATGATCTGAGTCTGCTCACATTTTCATTCCGACAGAAAAGGTAGAATAAGAGAGTGAGAAAGATTGAGGAGGCAGTGCAGGAAGAGGAGGAAAAACAAATCAGATGAAGATTGTTCCAGACCCTTGCTCTCTTTCTTTGTTTTCCTGTTTCACCTCCCTATGAGACAATATTGATAAAAACCTCTGAGTGTAATCATATTTACAAAATACATAGTGATTGCTCCAAGCTGCTAGTATGGCAGGGCAGGGGACACAAACAGATTTCCTCTACTGATTTTCATTGCTTCAGAGCTTCAATTTCATGACAGCTTCATCTTAGACGCCTGCTGCCATGTTGGCAAGAAGTACAATACCATAAGGTAAAGTGCCCCAAAGAAGAGCCAAGTATTTGTAAATCACTTGAGGTATTTAGGTCTTCAAAATCATTAGCTTGTTACAAAGAAGTTGTTAGCACTCACATGATGAGCACAAAACCAGTACTAAGGCTCAATGTGGCCTAGTGGCTGTCCCCAAATGGTAAGTATAGAGTTGGTTAATCTGTTTTGAAGGGAAAGTAAAGAGAATGAGGAAAATACTGTGGTCAGTGTGTTTAAAGTAGAAGGGGCCTTGCTTAGTCACCCAACCTTAACTTGCTCCACAGCCCTCACAGTCTAATTAGACAAGCCAGAACAGCCCAGAGTGACAGTATTGACTGCCCCACTGCTGTGCAAGCAGAAAACTTTTGTTTCAGTATTATCAATATTCTTCTATTATTAGATATTTACCCACTTGTAAGTTCCTGAAAGTTTTGAAACATATGGGAATTTCAAAGCAATGAAGTAAGCAGTGATATTTAAAACTCAGTTACTTTTCCATACACAACCTATTTCATGACTGTCAAATAATTTTCATTTAATTTGTAAATATACATTTATCCTTCTGACATTCATTTCAAAATGTTCCACAAATGTTTCACTTAAACCTGCATTCTTGGCCTTTTACACACTCAACTCTACAGATATTCAGATTTATTGAATCTTTCTCTTCTGATTTGCGCCAAATACGCACATCCGTTTCTATCTTCCTTTGAAAAATATATTTTCAACTAGAAAAGCACTCAGAGAGCACAGACCTCTGCCAAGGCAGACCCTCCCATGATCACCACCAAAATTTTAGCATTTGTTCCTTGTGCCAGTATCAACATCGTATGACAATTTTTTAATCAAAATCTTTCCATAACTTTTTGAGTTATCTTGTTAACAAACAAACAGCCAAACCTCAATGAAAACATAACCTCTGCCATTCCTTGGTGGAGGTAATAATTCTGTCCTGCATTTATTGACAAACTGGAAGTACTTAGCCTATCTTTTATCCTAAAGGACTAGACCTTTCCTGGGAGCTGCTTTGATGCCAAATCATGAGCACAATCACCTGTTGACATCACCTGTTTCACATCACATCATTAAATTCTTTTAAGTTATTTTTTTCCTGGCTCACTGGAATAAGGTTAGACAGGACTGTCATTTTCCTCCCTTCTGCTATGTCTGTTGTTTCTTTGAAAGACTCCCTTAATACATGAAGGAACAACAACCTCTGAGCTGTTTAGTCAAGACAAATCTACCTTTAGCACTGGCTGCACTTGTTGAATGTACTGTAGCCCTGAATGTGGATGTATATTTACAAAAGGAATGAAGTTGACTAGAAAAAGTATAAAATAGGCTGTGTGCATATCTAAAATGGAATGCAAGTCAATTTTAATATCACTTCTTTCTTATTTTAATTTACATTTTCCACATCATCCAAACTCTTTACTCTGTTTGCAGTGTCGCAAATGCTTTACATATTGCTGTATATAATATATTATTTAAAAAAAATCAACCAGACTTTCTTTGTCATAAAGTGTTGAGATAATCGCTTGGATTGAATGCTGTTTTTCTGATTCAGGAATTCTTGTGTGAGGAAGCCCAGTCCAGGACAAACTTGGCAAGATTAATCTGTCCCTCCTGTATGAAAAACATTGCCATGCCCATGGAAACACAGACTACGTCCATGCAAGGGAGGGTGAGTGTTTATTGTACGTTTTTTGTTTATGTTTGGAAACCACACAATAAGGTAGAGTTGATTACATGTTCACAAAGCAAGACACACACCAATACACAGCAATACAATCAAGAGATCCCTTGAAGGCCTCGTAATATGATGACAGTGAAGAAACCTAAAAAGCACATATAAACAAATGGTGAAAGTCAGAAAAAGAAAAAAAGATAATATACTCCAAATATATTAAAGCCACTGAAAACCCAAATCCACAATAGGCTTAGTTCTGACCTTGTAATTTGGGGTCTCGTGTGTGTAATATTAAGCATCCAGAAAGATGAGAATTTAGTTACCCTCCTAGTGTCCTTTTATAGTAATACTGTGAGGATCTAAGGATTGTTCTTCAGATTTCTGTACTACTGTGTAGAATTTTGATGGTCAAAATCAAACTATTATTCATAAGCTTATAACATGGCACTTTTTCTAGGCTATGGCAGTTGTACTTGATGTGTGAGTGCAAGTGTGATCCATGCACGTGTATGTGTGTAGATATGGGAGATTGATGTAGTGCAGCGAGCTAAAGTAGTCTCACACCTCCCCAGCTGCTCTGTCTGAGCCAGAGGTCTGCTGATCACACACTGTCTAACACTGAATATGGCCATTGGACTTAGACTAGAAAATAGTAAAGCTATGAAAATCCCTCATGACAGTTGGTATGTTAAACTGTGGGTCCTGTCATAAATGTTGTATTATTGAACATGCAGGTAACATGACATAATATGTAAAACTGCTGGTATTAGCTTGATGACTCTGGAACGATGCCACTGCTGCACCGCACTGTCTGCACCGTGAGCATTAATGTGTCTTATTTAGCAATTACTGCTGCAAACAGAGCAGTAGATTTTACTATAGATCTACAAAGATTACAAGTTGTCCAAATATGCATGGTGTTGTTAAGATGTTGTACACAGTAAAGGGATTTGTGCAACACATGTGCTGCTTTTTACAAGGACTGACATGTTTTCTGAAACATTTTGAAGTATTACGAAATAGTGTGGTGATTGAAAATGAAATGTCAATATTTCCAGAATTTGATTGACATATTAATTAATCAGCATCTAAACTCAGATTAGGTGTGTATTTTATAACCAACAGGGGATACATTAGAAAGTGACTACGCTATGCTATGCTAACAGCTGGGGTTCCCTGCATTTTTAAACTACAGACTCGCTACAGAACACGTTGACCCGTGGGGATCCATGGGTTCTAGATGTGGTAGTTTTTATGCTGTTGTGTATTCGTGCATGCTATACTGCATTTGTCCAGCAGTCACCGCCAAAGCGTTCTGGCCATAGCAATGTTAATGTAAGGCTATTGTATTCCAAAATTACTAATATCTCCCAAAATATTGGTCCTATCAACTTACTGTTTTCGCTAGTCTCTTCCTTGACCAAAAATACATAAGTATGACAAACTGCAGCAGTCAGCTCTTTCCAGATTTTGTGTGAATCCCTGGACACGCACATATACACACAGAGGGCACTTGGTTTTTATAATATAGATTGCTGTTTTATTCAAAATGAATGCAGTTATGATGTAAGTTAAGTAATGCAATAAATGCCATAATAAATTGCTCTATAAAGATTAGTGCTACAGATTTTCAGCTTTGACTAAGATGTATCCTGGGATCACCACATATCCATTCAATACATTTTCTTTGTTGCATTAATATTTTCTTATATAGAAAAGTTCTATCATTTTCTTCGAGATGTGATCTTTAAGAACAGATGTCTGATGTGTTATTCCCTCACACACAAACATGTATTAACCATTAATGTCAGTAACATTGTGTTTGCACAAGTCAGTAAATAGATAATTATCTTGGACTATAAATCTTCACTTACAGAGCAGTCGTCTATACATCTTTCTCTAACGCATTTCATGTGTGTGATTTTCTTTCAAAAGCATCTGATGAAAATGTGCAGCTGAAGTCATTGTCTTTCACAGTATATTAAATACAAACTTTCTCCACACACGTTTTAACATCCAAGGCATAGGAGTAAATACAAACCAGATGTTGGAAGTGCATAATAAACTTCTTTCTACAGTATTTGCAATTGTGTGTAAATTTGCACACTCACTCAAACACAAATTAACAACTGCACAGACTCTGAAAACAAACACTGTGAGACATGAAAACTAAACCAAATGTACCTCAGCACTAGATCATCATCTTTGAACTCAGAGAGTTAAAAGACTTTGAGGCAGAGGAGTGGTATGTTTAGTACACATGTGACATCTGTTTGTTTTGTCAGAAATGAACAGGATGCCTAGGAGCATGCAGGCGTTATCTTGACACCTTTTTCTGCATGTTCACCAGCCTCTCAGATGTGCTTTTTTTTCCTCTTCCACTTTGCTTCTGGCCAGCCTTTCTGTCTCGATCAGATTCTCATTGCTCCATCCACAAATACTGACACAGAAATTCTACTAGGCTAACGTAGCTACTAACTTAGTAAGATTATCAAGCTGGTACCCCAAAATACAGGTAAATTAGAATAGTCTATTATGGAACTACTATAGAATAAAAAAATATATAGTTAAGGTTACATTAAGACCGTGATAATTATTATCAACAACACAATAAGCTTTACACGTCTGTCAATGAATTTCCTCCTGGTCAGGCTGAATGGCATTAATGATGAGGTGATGCTGATTGTATTTAAAGTCAAAAGCTTCCCCATAAAATGAGAGAATATTTTCTAAAATATCATTGTATATTAAGCATTAAATTCTGTCTTAATTTATGCTAAGGTACCTTTATCAAACCAGGAAAAACTGTCTCAGACTGACCAAATGGTAGGAGGGATGGGGATGGTTTGGCTCTATCAATACCATTATTGACCCATAATCCTCCTGTCAATACTGATGCTTACTGACATTCTCATTTATGCTATTCTTACATTTTGAAAACAGTAGGCCTTGGTTTAAGTTCCATCACAGTTAAATATGGCGGTGAAAGAAATACTTTTTAAACTCTTGGGGATAAAGACAAATAAAAAATGTAAATATCTTAAAAGCTAAAACACATACAGTGCGTTTCTGAAAGTATATGATGCAAAGTGTTGGTCTTTGGGATCTGAAAGTAATGTCGAAATCTGATTAAACAAATGCAAGTGATGCTTAAATACTGGTAGTAGAACCAACACCATATGGGCTCATCTGTATGTATTTCCTTATTACATCCTTGTACTAGTTAGAACAGTTTTCAGCAGTGGTCTTAGAATATTATTTTTTTTTAATGGCCAGTACAATGCTTTTAATTTAGAGGCCAAGGTGGGCCATAGCTGATAATGCCTATAATCATGTTTTGTCTTTTTCCTGCATTTTTTTCATATAAAATACAGTAATAAGAAATTAAACACAAAACATTAGTGGATAATTATTTAACGCTGCAATGTCTCCATACCTCAGACACCTTGAAAATAATTGGACAAAGATGATCTGAACATGATATTTAATCATCATGATTATTCAGCCAACTGATTAATCGGTCTATCACTAGTTCTCAGTATCTATCCCTAATGGTGGAGGTATCCATATAACATTCATTAGTATACAGTGTATGTGATTTAGAAAAGCGTATGTATTTTGTTGCTTGTCAGCCTTGTGTCTTTGTATGTTTGCATGTGCAAAGTGTGTATCTGAAAAGAGGAAAACAAAGAGGGAGGGGGATGGAGGCGTGGCAGCAAAGGTAACAGATTGGCTGTGAAATATTGTGGAGTCTGCCAGTTGCACAATGATGTATTGGGAATCACTCGCTCGCTAATTACCTTAAATTAACAGTAGAGTTGGGTGTGACAGTTCATGTAACTGTTTTTTCTACCGCTACAGATGAATGGGCTGGGGGAGTTGATGCCAAGATGCTGTTGACAATCGAATTCTCCTTCAAACTCCTTCCAATCAATTTCTTTCTCTCCATATGAGCGGGGAAGAGACTTAGACGGGCCAAGTGAACATGTGATGAGGTTCAGGGATTTCAGTGGCACTGCTTCAGCTGTGAGATTAACAATGTAATGATATCTTTTTTATACTTACATGACCATCTCAATTGCTTTCATGAAGTGTGAACAGAAGATGGCTCTGTAATCATGTGGGATACAGTATCAAAAAACTTTCTGGCTGCGCAAACTGGTTGCATAAGCTTGGACACTTGCCTCATGTCGAACCGCTTCAGTGTGTGTACTTATGTGGGGGAGTTCATTCTGACATTCAGCATACAGTCATGAATGTAGGTCTGTGCTGCTATGAGGATGTCTGTTTAGAACTGTGTGTATGAGAGCGAGCCAGAAGTTGTAATCATCTGCCATACGTTCACAAACACACATAATACACACACAGTGCATTATTCCAGCTCTGCCTGAAGAGAGCTCAGGGAGGATTTGTGGGTCTGTGGAAAGCACCAAGAAAAATGTTTTCTGATAAATTATTCACAATCCCACAATCCCTTTTGGGCAGAGTGTTGCATCGCACTGTGTGACGCATTACACCTTCACTTTCTCTGTCTGTCTCTCCTCTAGTCTTGCCCTCTGCTTTCTTTTCCTCCATCACTCACTCACTGTTTTAATGTGCCCTTTTCCTCTCTTTGTCTGTTTCTCTCTCTCTCAGTCACTCTTTTTTGTATTCAGCAATGCAGGGCCTCACACCCCCAGAGAAGGGCCCAGTTCTCGGGCAAGCTGTTGCTGATAATGGTGGCAATTAATAACATGTCATAATCCTGCAGAGAGAGAATGTGTGTGTTTATGTGAGTGTGAAAGTGTGGTGTCTTTGTGTGAATCGCCAACAGCAGAGAAAGGGAGTTTTACAATGAACGTACGCTTTTGTTTTAAGATTCGATAGGGGAGAGGCAGGGAGGTGTATGTCTTGTGTGCACTTAGGTGTGTGGGAAAATCCACATGAATGTGTGTGCATGTGAGTTACCGTGTACATGCGTATGCAGCGCGGTAAGAAAGACAAGTCTAACAGCTGCAGGTCTTCAGAAGATCTAATGCTAAGTGGACACAGGTGTTGTACACATCTAAGGTCGCAGCCTCGCACACACAAATATACACAAACGCACATACACAAACACACATAGGGTTGCAGAGTGTCGGTCCACTGCCAAGCCACAGGCCAAGTCACACCATACTGGTACATAGCTCAGCTCAGAAATAGACTGAATAGAAGGAGGACTTCCTGCTTTAACTTAACAGTTTCCTCTCATATTACAGTGACAAAATATAATAATCAATACTATGAATATCATAGAAGGAAAACAATGTGTGATCAATGCCAGGAAATTTAAAATTAAAATACTAAACCAAATGATGCATATGATAATAACATACAGAATATATTTTTATTAGTGGTGTGAGTATAAAACAGCCATATATTCTGTATTATAAGCAGTGTAGAAATACTCCAAATATTTCACTAGATGGTGCAGATTAAGCAGAAAGTGTTGACATAAAGGAATCAATCATGATATGGTTTCTCAGATGACAACTGTACAAAGTAGAGTGTCACTTTTACTCTGACATAAAGTAATTTTCCATTTCCTTTACACATCCCTGACTATCATGTTGAAACATAAGAATAAGGGTTTCCGCTCTATGTGTTGTTGTTCTATGTATACGCAGCCACCAGGTCCTTCACTCCAGGTGCACAGGCCTGTATAGACACTGCATGCCTGTTGTGCCTCCCCTCGCCTCAGTGCAAACTGCAGCAGACAGGTGTGACTCAGAATACTTTCTTTAGCATAGACACTCTTATTTATACAAAGGGAAACGTATATAGTGTTATGCACGTATTTGAGATTTATATTTCTTCTTCAACATAGGACAGAGGAAGTGCATTTAGTTTACATGTATGCACATCTTTATTGTTCCTTGAATCAAATGATCTTTATTGCACAGAGTTGCATACCTGCCCACTCTCTGTTACTGAGATATCTTTGAAACCCAGTCATGTCTGTGTTCACTGGTGTTGCAGTGTGATAAAACAACAAGTCCAGGTGAGGACAAACTGAGTAGTAAGCCAGGTTCAGGGAGCAGAGTGTAACATTCCTTCGTAGGTCTCCACTTGTCTGTCTTGCACAGCCCATCCTAAACAGAAATGTATATTCATCCTCAAATGTCCAGGATTGTTTGGGGGTAATCACAGCTTTATTTAAAACATTTTTATTGGGAAAATAGAGATGCAGCAGGGCAAACAGAGGTCTTTTAGCTGAGATTACCCGTTAGTGTACACGTATTCAAGTAATTACAGCTTTTAATTAATGTCAGTGTTTTTTTTCTCCCTGTAGATACGCAAACTGATGTTTTTTTTTTTTTATCTGTAAGAAGTTGTTTATTATTTTTATTGCAACATTAACTGATAGCAAATACTTGGGGTTTTGATTACATGTAACAACAGAAATCAGTTTATGTTTTTTGCTTGACAACTGCAAAATTTTGACTGTATATCATATAAATTATTTTTATAAATGGAATAGGAATAGTCATTTTTGCATTTGATATTTAATGAAGAAATATAAAAGCAATATGATTTTTTTATTGTTACTTGTACCGAAAAGGTACTCTTACGTCTACTGAAAATGATTTGTAGGCCGGTGCATCCGTAGCAACATGTTTCTATGCACTGTTGTTCAACACTATTCTTGGAATTTGTGTTTGTGTGTGCTAGCTCGTCTTTCAAGCTTTTCTTGCTGTTGAATCCTTTTTCAGTCATTACAAAATGTTGTTCTCTCAATTCCCTGTCTCAGACCCTCTTACTTGTGGTTGAGGTGGATACTCATGGAAACCCTCCCCACCTTGTTCAAATGGAGTCCAGTCCCTTCTCCCCAGTACATCACTGAAGTGTTTATTTAGTTACCTACCTGTACCACTACAGAAAGCTGCTGCCCCTGCCCCAAACAGGCAAAGTTTACAAACCTCTGGCAATTTGTACACTCCTATTAGTGGTTATAGGAGGTGCATTAGTAACTGTCAATGCGCCCTGCCCGATGCACTGCTCTCATTTGACCCAATTCATTCCAGTGGGTGTGTCCCAGTGGCAGTGATATATACCCCTTGTGATTTTACTGATGTATAATCACTCAGCGCTCTCACAACCCACAGTTATCTTTACCACAATAGGCTGAAGAAACAATGAAAGCACCATACATAAGCTTTGGAAGAGGCTGGGGCAAAAGGGGGTTGTTGGGGTGTGTGGGCGTGTACTGTAGGGATACTGTATGGTGGAGAGGAAGCTGGTTGAGATCAAACATGATGTGTCTCCTTTGACTGGTAGGGAATCAGCTGTCTGGAGGCTACTGTCACTGACGATGATGCCACGGTGGATTATATGTGTTTGATTCTGGTATCAAGTGGGATTTAAGGTGTGACACTTGGATCTAAAGGAGCTTAAGTGATATTGGTACTCTAGTGTTATCAGTAATGGATGCTGCATACTCAGACAAATTCATATTTTTTTTGTATTTTTTTTCTCAGCGTTCTTTTTATTGGAATCAACGTAAAAAAAAAAAAAGTGACAATCATACAAGAAAAAACAATACTTTTGAATTTTCCACATAACATATATACAAAACCCACCCCATCCCTATCCCCACCCTACAACGCCCCAGGTAACACATCCCAATCTGAGATTAAATAAGTAGTTTTTTTAAATAATTTTTTTTTTTGGCACTTGGCATGTGTGTTTGACAGCTGAAACCAGGAAGAGACATCACATGTGAGAGTACAGAAAGGACTTGCAACAAATAGTTCAGCCTATGATTAAGCAAACTGGGTACTTGCTGCTCTGGGCATTTGCACCCATTGCTTAGCACCCAAATCACTCCACTATTGGTGTCCCTGCTGACTGTATACTTTTTATGAAGTACCATCCATGTAACCAATCCAACCATGCCATAGAACATTTCCTAGTCTCATATCATAAGGACTCAATTATGTGAAGTTGCGGCCTTGTCACTAATCGAGGTGATCAGTAAGGTAATGCACCTACAGGGACAGTGGAGGAAAAAAAATATTCCTCAGTTGATTCCCAAACTTTGTTCTATGACAAGTGCTGGTTCTGACAACCCTAACCATGGTCCTAAAGCCACCAGTATTTGTGTGTGTTTGTACTGGTTGAGGCTGGATGAAATGAGCCTGTGGTTGTACTGATCAAGCATCTCCAGCTCCATTCAAGTTTCCTTTAATACGTCAAATATATGTATGTGTATATATATATATATGTGTGTGTGTGTGTGTATATATATATATATATATATACTATCTACTCTGCACAAACACCATTAAAACACTACTTATATTTGT
>JAPQRP010000020.1:3613092-3652944 GCA_037367295.1 Apogon hyalosoma
GTGTGTGTGTGTATATATATATATATATATATATATATATATATATACTATCTACTCTGCACAAACACCATTAAAACACTACTTATATTTGTACTTGTAATTGTCCAGTGTGTACACCTCATCATTATTCAGTATTTAATTGATAATCATTGTCAATTTGTTGCTTTTCCATCTAGCACTGATCTATATTTGTAAGTAACCCTTTAGCAGAGACAAGATAATTATAACAATGCTTTGTGGAAAACCTTCAGAGTGGTATATTGTCTGGACTGGTGTCACCTGAGATTATTACTGGAAAGTATGGATAGCGATTTGTGCATATTAATGGACATTCACATGCAACATGGTGATTTTTTCTGAGAACCTTTTGAGCTGTTCATATACATTACTGCCATTATCCAAAATAAAGAGGTTCATTTCATTCTTAACCTTGTCAGACACATGGTCACATAATACAGTCCTGAATGGACCAAGACATACATCGTAGTTTGCACATCACCTTAATATTACTGTTGTCCACTTGAGTAGCCAATTACTCTAAAGATGGAGTAAATTGTGCTTTGTTTTGGTTGCTCAGTATATGAATTATCACAGTGTCATATTCAGACAGTTATTTACAACCTGTTTCCTTACTTGGAATCATAGTGACAACAGGTTTAACAAGGCAGCCCGTGTTCCTCTTTCCACTCATGTCCTTCTTTTCAGTGGGATTTGTAATCTATCCAGCAAATCTGGGAGAAAACCACAGCTGGCTCCTTCCAACAAGGAAGGAGCAGTGGGTTTACTCTGAGCTTTTCCTTGATCTCTGAGGTCCTAAACCTAAGGATCTTTGTGCTCAGGCTGGGGATTGTACCTGATGTTGAAAGGAAGCACTAATAGCATGGATCATGCGTCTACTGCAGTATCTATACAGACATGTTGCTATGAAGGTTTTGCTGTTAAAACATATCTGAAACGCACTGAACTGACAAATGTAGGACTTTGCATATCTATAGTGCCTTTCTTCTTCCCACAACCTACAGGATGCTCTGTAGATAAGGCAGAAGATACAGTATGATAAAAACATATCAAGGCAAATCAGACAAGTTTTCAAGGTTAATCTGTTGTTTTTACATGCTTTTTATTTGTAACGTCTGTGACTGTCTTGTGAACATCTAATTTCTCTTGAATCACTTTTTTTCATTACTAGTCTTCTCTGGGACTGTGGAGCAGAGAAGGTTTGGGTTGCCTTGATGGGAATGAGATGGAAGAGGCTGTCTGAACCAAAGCTGTCCCAGTGATTGTCCCAGGCTGGAATTACTCTTCACCATAGATGTGGGAGCGCCTGGATAAATGTTCGCTACGCTGCATTTCCGATTGGCTTCTCATTGTTGTTGTGAAAGTACATTCTGTTGTCCCCCGGTGCCTGGACTGCTTCTCTCATTCCTTTTGCAGCGTGTTTGTTATTCTTATGGCATGCTGGACACCCAGTGTAAGAAATGCATGAGATTTATCCTAGTGCCCTTTCGACCCCAATGCAAAACCACAACCTCCACCCCACTAGGCTGTTTCATCCCAGACCTTTCATCTGTGCTGTCTCTCTATTGCTCTGCATAGCATAGCATAAATCAAACCATGCAGGACTCGCTCCCTCTCTCACTCAGCCCCCAGAGTCATACCCCTTCTCCCCGCGTTACATTGTATTCACAGATTTAGTGGCATTGTAAATAGATAAACACAAGCAACATCTATCAATGCAACACGAAGAGAAGGTCTGTAATCAGAGTGCCGAGCCTGCGGCCGGCAAGGGCTATCTCCATTTACCTTGGGATAAATCCATCGGTGTGACCACCTCAGGCGAGCTGGAGCGGCCTGACAAATCACCCCAGTCAGGCCACGGGGCTGCTGGGCCTTATTGGCCTGGCCTCTAAGTGGTCTTCCTCTTCAGCGGAAAGGATGGGCCCTGTCAAGCATGGCCAGATTAAAAAGCATACTCCAAAAGAAATGATTTGTTATTAGAGAATGCCCCATTGTGAATCTTTAAGAGGGAAAACAAGTGCGTATGACGGGGATGGAGGATGGGCTGCAGATCCGCTTAAGGTACATGCACCAACCTACTTGCTTTCTCTTATTATCTTCCTTTCCCTTCCTTGCTTCTCCATGTGAGAAGTGTTTATTTGTATGAATACATATATGCTCCATAACTTTGGCACTGAGGTGTGCCATACCTTGCTGTCTCTGAGGACAGATGAAGGTGAATGCTGTTATGAATTTCAAGACAGGTATGCCAACAGATCCTTGCAGAAGTCGTAAAGAAACAACCATAAATAAAAATAATAATAATGGTAGTAACATAATTTTTTCATGGTGCTGTGAACAGAGCTAGACAAAGCAGCACACAAATATTGTCCAAATGTTGTTGGGCTAGTTTTTTACTTCTTCTACACACGGAAACAAGCAAAATCAGACAGCTCTTTAAGATGAGTGGTGACTGTCATAACACCACTCTAGCACAGGGGAAAAGGTTATGTGTCATTGTTTCAGGACTTAGAAGTAATAAGGAATCAGCTGGAGTGTGTTTTCCAGTCACTTTTCAAAGGCTACTTGTTCCGATCATGAGGGAATTTGTGAGATATACGAGCTTCTGGTGCGGTGACAGCATGGTTAAGAACAGGGCCAGGGCTGAGAGAAAATAAACATTATTTCTCTGTGGTTTACCTGACGTTTGACTTTGAGGGCTGAGATTTAGTGACACTTTTGCGCCAAACACTCTTTAGACATAAGGCAGTAAATAATTTGAAGGTTGGGGGTATGCACAATCTTGCTGACAGAAAATATTAGGTGCTTTTTTTCCTTGTGTATGTGTGTGTACAGTACAAAGATGAAAAGACAGAGTGAGACCATGTGAGTGTTATATTGCCTGTTGTAGCCATTTCACACCTCAATGGTGCCCTATTGAAACTCCTCCAATGGACAGAATGCCCATTAAATACATTTCATTTGTGTTTGCATCGTTTCATTGAGTTAATCCTAAATATTTATTAGATATGAGCAGTAAAAAATCTGTTCATTGGAAAGCTAACCAGCAGGTTTGACACTAGAGACAAAGATGATGCAACTCTCTATTTTTTCATACAGTTGCACCATCTGTGCTTTAAACGCATGCAAGAGAGAACAAAGAAAAGATGCTAACTTCCAGTTTTCAAAGAAAATAGTTTTGTGAACATTGCATTTTTTAAAGACTGGAAATGGACAGATCTGCACAGTCACAAATTATAAAGAAAAAAAGTGAAAACATTTGCAGAAAACAATTACTTCAGTAATATTCAGTCTTAACACCGTTTTCGAAGCCGAGCAAACATTTGCCCATCAAATCGAGCTGTTTGCGCATGAAATTCACAGTTAGGGTCGAGGGCAGTGATGAGAGGAAGAGAGAGGGAAACTATTTGTCATCGTTGGGTTACTCTGAGGTCTGGAGAGCAAGGCCTTTTATCACTGTCTATGACGCACACATACACACACATGTAGTATACGAACGCACAGACACACACCTGTACTGTCTCTGCTCATTCCTGACACTCTCGTCCTGACACATACCTTCACATACCTACACACACTGAGACAACACAGCTGGAGGAAAGGCTAGAGGTTACAGAATTTGACAGAAACACAAGTAAATAATAAAAAAAAATGAATAAAGATGTAGTCCTTTATTGCTTCTGGGGTTTAGAATGGTAAGAATGTTGAAAGTGTTGTTAATAGTGTCATAGTTTTTGCTATTGTTTTTTTTTTTTTTTTTATGTGACACTCAGATCACCAACGATAATTTTTAGAAATGACAAAAAAGGTTAATTGTTTTTCCCCACAGTGAAATTATTGCTTTGCAGAGCAGAAGAGTTGCTGCCATGTATAACCTCTTTTTAGTACTGTCAAAGTATAAGTTGATGCACTGCTTTAATTAAAGAGCTTATCTATGGGCTCTTCTATGAAACTGGGTTCATTTTGGTATCTGCCACTCAGATAAATGCAAAAAAAATTATACTCTTGCTCTGAGCCATCCCAATATGAATGCATTTTTAACAAAATATTGAGGCCAAAAATAGGACCAAAATTGGGACATGAAAAGCTACCTAAGTGTCAGTGATTTTACCTGGATCACATGGATGTAAATGGTCTTATATACCACTATAAATAAAGACACTGTGTTAAATGTGAAAATCATAGTGGTTTTTCTAATCCAGACATGCAGGTTTTTTATGAATCAGCAGTATCATTCCAAATTTTGCATGTAACCCATTGTGTCCACTTTTGTTACACAAAGAACCTGCCCATTTAAACACAAATAAAGTGTGATTTTGCAACAGCGTTCATTTTTGTGAAACACTCTGCCTTGCATAATTACTTCAATTCCCAAAATATACCTGTGAGAGACTAAAAATATATTTTTTTAAAAAAAATAGTAGCGTGTAATTTTCGTAATTCGCTAATTTTCGCTATGTTACATGCGTATTTTGCATAAAAAAATAATATAATAAAACTTAAAAATGTGTTTTATATGAAGAATAGTTTCTCTTTTATCTCAGTAAATATTTATTATTTAAATAGACCCAAACTGCTTCAAAACTTGTTTCATAACATTAGTCTACATCTGGTTTGAATTTTTAGCCCCTCTGTCCTGTTCTAAGGGGCCAGTTTCATAGAAGCACCTGTATCTAGAACTCCGTGTTTACATGATAATTTTTGCACGGAATTTTATTTAGTCAAATAATGTACTTCAATGTATTGAGTTCTGACATTAAAATAAATTGTGTTCTTTCTGCTGAGAATGAAAATACCACACATTTAGTTGGTAAAATGTGATTAATGTACCTCAAAATCTCTTCATTATTTGAGCAAATCACTTTCTGGCTGAGGCCCTCTCACTTACAGTTTCAATAACCTCAGGATCTCCAAGTGTACCTACCATCCATAGCAGTGTAAAAAGACCCATGAAGCGTGATTGAAATTTGCTTTATTGCCTTATATGCAATTCACTTTTTGTGGTCAATTCAGTTTATTTATTGAGCTGAGTCAAGCAGGGTGTTGTGTGTGGTGTGTGGAAGACTTCTTCTGCACTGTACAAGAGAGAAGTGCAAGGATGAGAGTAGCAGACAATCTTCAGGGACTATTACCCTAATACTCTTCCATTTTATTTCACACTGTTTTTGTTCTTTTACTTTCTTTTACTTTCTCTTCTTACCATTTATGCCTTAGTGCAGAGCCATTCAACCCCTAACAGTACTACAGTACGAGTATGAATGGCTGTGTGCTCTTCTCCTTTATTAAACATGTATTATCTAAACCTCTTTATTATTACAATTATTTAAATCCACCCTGAAGTAAAGCGCCATCAACAATGTTGTGTAGTCATGTAATAGCAGTCTCCTGAGTCTTTTTAGTGTTTTGCTGACTTAATGTTCTCAGTGGGAGGAGGTGATACAGGGGCGGTTGACTGGACCACAGCAGTAGATATCGTGGTGATACAACTGTAATAGAGCAGATTCATAGGATGGCGCTGCTCATGAGTGATGTGACAAAACCACATTTACACTCGAAAGAGCACATTCTGCATATAGGCTCCCCTGTACCAACAACTGAACTACACTATCAAAGTTTTAAGGTGCAGTGTAGCATCATTATCACATATACTATCTACAAGGTTACAGACAGTGCACACCAGGACCCCACAGTCCTCTAATGTTTCATTGGTTTGTTTGAAAAAAAAAAAAAAAAAAAACTGGACCCAGTACAAATAGGCTTGGTCCGGGCCTGTGGCCTATAGTCTTCCACTAAGTTTTCTGAAAATCCATCCATACTTACAAGCAAAACCATGACATCCTTGTCATAAAGGCAACATTATTCAAAAACATGTTTTTCCTTTAAATTACTCAGTATTTCAAGTAAAACCCTGCATCATAACAAACTTTCACTGTCATTACTGCTACTAGGCTACTGTTTGTTTGTTTATTTGTTTATTTATTTCAAATATAACATTAAAAAACCAAACAACAAAAAATTATATAAAAAGAAAGGACAACATTTGAAAAGGAGCGGGATGAAGTTTAACTTATAATCTCTCATCCCTTTACCCCATCCTTCTACCTACCCTAAATTCGTATGTCAGCTGTAAACACAGTACTGTGAAGGAAAGTGGTCAGAAGTTATGATTTGCAGATAGGCTGTTTAACAGCAACACATGCAGCTGCAGAAAAAATTATTAAACCATCAAAAGTCATCAAAAGCATTGGTTCTACAATCAAGTACTAACTCCTATGTGTATCATGTGACTAAAACAGACAGAAAAGAAAACAGGGAATATCTAAAAGCACTGTTTTTGTCAGTACAATGCCATAGATATTGATGTAAGAACTGAAGTGATTGTGGTTATTATCAAGAAAACATGGAAAATGGATAGATATCAGCTCTGAAATTAAACTATTATGAGCTATTTTTGTTATTATATTATATATTTGTCAAAAAAAATGTACCTTTAGTTGTACCAGGCATTAAAATGAAGAAAACAAGGGCGGTCTAATAATTTTTTCCATGACTTTATAGCATAACTTTATGTAGGACAAAGGCAGAGCAATGGTGCTTTGCAGCATTTGTGACCTCCAGTGGTTTGCATTTTAGAAATGATAGGTGTCAGTAACAGCAAAAGCAGCATCTAGTAGCAGCAGACGAAAAGCGCAAATGCATTGTAGCCTTTGTTAGACTATCGAAAATGAAAAAAAAAAAAAGTCTGTGATGTCACACTTGTCCTGCCACACTTACCTGGAGCTTATTAGCCTATAAAATCATCATATTTTGGCCCTCTGTATTTGTTTGATTACATTTTCCTCCATGCCACTGAAAATATGTGAGATGTTATGTTACACCCTATTGATTACCGGTGTTAATTAAAATTTTAATTAAAGTTTTTTATGGTCTGCGTTTCACTTGTGATAATAGTACAGAGAGAAGACCCTCGCCGTCATAAATCTTCTCTTTATTTGCAGCGGCTGGCCATCAACAAATACAACTGTGTACATAAAATTTTACTAACATTGATTTTGAAAATATTAATATTACTTTAAACATTGGAGATGTATTATTCAATTTAGAACCGCAAAGCATAAAATCCCGGTGCTATAACTCAGTTAATGAACAGGAAAAGTCCATTACAAACCTATCAGTAGACGCATCATCTGATCCACATAAGCGGCTGTGATAGAAGCAGAATCATTTACTTTAAGCTGTGCAGAAGACTCCTTTAATAACAGCAGCCAACGTATTGTGAAACCAATATGAGCTCAGATGAATGACTGGTTTTTCCTGTGTCTTAAAAATACAGAGCACATTATAAAAACTGAATTTCATTTCTGCCTTGTGTATCTATCATTTAACATGAAACATACCCAGAGTCACTTAATCTAAGCTAGCAGGAGGCTTTAAAAGCATCTGAGAAATCGATGTGCCTTTCTTTCTTTAAATACTTGCTTTTTGTACTCTAATGGAGCTAATTCTGTCCCACTGTAATTGGTTGATATGATAAATGAATAAACATTTACCACATCCAATTTGTTGGACAAACTGTTTCCTCAGATTCTGATGTAGCCATGTTTCCTTCTCATCTTTATTAGCTATCACAAGACCAAAAAAAGTGTCTGAAGTCTAATTGTTTTTATTGAATGTACCAAAAAATGCATAGAAGTACATTTCCTGTCTATTTAATATCCTGGCAGGTTCAGGAGTGACTTGTCACTAAGAAGGGGTATAAAAACGAGAGAATAGAAAGAAAAAAGCCAAAAAATGTGATGACAGACATAACTGAGTGAGTGGTAAAAGCTGGGGACAGACAAGGCTCTGTATACTCATATGTACCCAGCAGTGTGTGTTAATTAGAGGAATGTGAGCTTTAAATCAAGTGCTGAGTAGCACAGAGTGGTAATGAACAGAGACTGGCCTGGCACTGAGTAATATGCTGGAGGCCTTATGGTATTTATGACCCAGGGGGCCTCTGCTTTATCCCTGTCTTCCTCAGTTCCAACCCAGAAAGTTACGCTTTTCCTCTTCAACCTTCTCAGTTCTCAGTTTAGTTCTCTGACAGTCAGCCTTTCTGTTAACATCCACAAACAAGACAATGACAGTACGTACACATTAATTTACTAATTTCCTCATTTCCTGTTTATTGTCACAAATATATGGGGTTTCAGTCTCCATTTCCTGCTTTATTTAGTTATGTCTGAAGCTTTTACAGACAGGATAGATTGTATTTCTCACTTAATTGTGTTGTTTGACGTGTAAAAAACTGGACACATTTTGCAACTAAACATGGTTTTTGGTCATTTAAATGTTTTTGAGCAATCAGATGCACAAACAGCTGTATTGTTTTGGAGAAAGCTGGAGCTACACTGTGTCGAATCATCAGGGAAAATTATACACCATTTTGGTGTATTAAAATGCTTTGATTGCTTCCATCTATGTTATTTGTAAGTAAGACCACCTCTGTCAGATATATGCATTTGATTTGAGATAACCTCTGCAGTTTATCCCCCATAGTGTTACCCCCCCATATCCTCACCATGCTGTTCTCTTCCACATCAGGTTGTGAAGAGCTGTCCCGTTGGGAACGTCTCTTCAACGGGACAGCTCTACGGGGGCATCATTGTCCCTCTGCCACCTTCCCTCCCACACAGGCCTGACTGATGTGTCCCTGTATTGTTTTCCAGTAGGATCATTGGGATCATTGAGTGGCATGTTGTTTTAAGGGCTAAGCTCTAACCGAATGGCTTCATTGTGTGAACCATTCTGCCCTTGGCTGCTAACAGCCCAGGGGCAGAGCCAAAAAAGATGGGCTCATTTACAGGCTTTATGACGAGCTCAGCAGGACTGAGCTGAAATGAGGCCTTGGATAATTTGAGTTACTCAATTACAGAACATCTTTAGTTAACATTCCTCTCTCAAGCCTCATTATGAGGGCCTGTCTTCAGAGAGATGTTTTTCTTCTCCATTCAAGTGATAATATGTTTAAATGAGTATACTGTTTGTTTATTTTAGTGAAAGTTCCAAAGCTATGCAGTTACTGCAATGGCCTTTGTGTTACATGTCAATAACATCAATATATTTATATGTTTTGAAAAAAATCCTTCACTATACATTTTCTAAGGCTCCAACATGCATGGGGAAAGTACAACAGTAGATAAATACAGAAAAAAGAAAAGAGTATAGAGTATTTTACATCTATTTGTACTAGGATGTCAAATATGGTGTGAAAAACCTGAAAATTTATGTCAGAAATGTATAGAATTTTCTGACACAGAAAATGTTTAGAAATCCAGTATCCTAACTGGTGTTATTCCTGGTCAAATGGTCAGATGACAGATTTGTTTCTTCAGTATCATTCCACTGCACATTCTTTGATACATATTTTTTTCTGTGCCTTGAGGATTGGTGTCCTTCAGTATTACTTTAAAGCATGAAAAAGGACTGCACTGTATCTGAAGTTTTATCTGTACACATCTAAAGTAAAGCTGTTTAATTCTACATTCTTTTTCATGACTAAGTACAAAATTATTTCCAGTAAAAGTACATTTATAAGGACACTGCTTCCACAGAGTAAACTTAACATACTCCACAGATGCACTGAAACACAGAAAATAGAATATATGTCACATGCAAAAAATGCATGCACGCACCCCTATGTATAGACACATATCATAAATTCTCACATACACACATACACTTGACGTGAACTGTGTCTGATCAGCAATTCTTCTAGAGGTGAGTATTGACAGGTTTTGTTATTCATAGCATATTCAAGCTATTATATTTTCTCCTCTGCTGCCATAATGTTGCCAGTGTTGCGGAACACATTGGTAGCTATCATTCGCCAGCTCTTTTTAAAAAACGTCTTGAGGCGTGACATTATTACCCATGAGCCATAAGGAGCCTATTCAATGACCAAACAGCGCTGGTTGTTCCTTTTATGGCTGCCACGCTCACTGTGAGCACCCGGGTTCAAAAGGGCATGGCCTCTCTGCCCTCACAACACATAGACACCATCTTTTTATACTTCCTTTAATCGAAACACTGTGTACTACATCACAGTTATGCTTTGGGCAAATTAAGGTCACTATATTGATTTCATATTTGTCACTATACGCCAGGCACTCGTATGCTCACAAATCGTCCTGTTTGCCTCTTCCCTGTAGACATGTATCCCCCATCCTGCAGTATATCATCGCTCATAGAGCCATATTTGTGCAGGAAGTGCATTGTATCTTCCTTTGTTTTTGTGCATCCTTGCTTTCATGGCTTGGGCCCAAGCCACTTTTCAACACTTTGTCCTTCCCAGGAGTCACTTAGTGCTATAAAGGAATCCAGTCGGGCCAGTGCTTTAAACATAGATTTGTTGTCCTGCATTTGTCAAAGGTCAACAGCCAACAAGCCCTTCTGTGGCCATTTAGCCCAGCTGCTGAACTTACTCTTTTTCTTAGAGCAATTTGTGATAAGGAAATATCTCTAACTCCGCTGGGATCAAAAATAGGTGACTCTTAAGAGGGCGAAAAGGTCACGTCAAGCAGCATGTTAGTATTTCACTTAAACTTTGATTAAAGATTTTTTGAAAAGATGGGAAAAAGACTTAATATCGGTGTGGTCCTCACTCTTCTACCTCCGTACCCAGGGTTCTATATTTCCTGCAGAAATCAATAAGGTGGGAACTGAAGAAACTATTGCTGCTCTCTCTCTGGGTGCAGTGCTCATTCATTCATCCTCCGCCTCTCTAATGGATCATGGGAGCCCGCAGGAGCATACCAAAACAGACTGAGCTCTCTTTACTCACCCCTCTTTTCCTTCACAGCCTCTCGATAACACATGGCATGAACGTGAGTTATGCTGAAAAACTGATTCTTTCATTTAGATTTCCGTGATGATGGACTTGTGATTTAAATATAGACAAATGCATCATTGGATTACCACACTTCAGTATTCTCATTTAATTTTCTAACAAACTAGATTATAAAGATATACTTCTAAAACATCTTTAATGCAACTTGATGACCACTACATTTATGATGTGATTGTGGAGAAAAAGATATTTTTAAAAGTTTAACAGTTCAAATTGAAATTGATGGATTTCCAAGTTTATTTCAGGTTCATGAATCTCTCATTTCATGCTTTGGTTAAAATAATGTGGGAAGTCCCTGGCAAGCGATGTAGCTCAGAGATGAACGTTACACAACATTGTAGAGATCATCACTTCTATATTTGCAGCACTGAAAGACAAGTTAATGACAGTATTTGATACTGAATAAGAGAAGAAATGGATCCAATTTCAAAACATCCTTTATTAGGTTTGGAGGCTTTTTCTTAAATAAAATTTAGGTTGTTTTTTGTCTGTCCAAAACTAAAATGCGGTATACTTTTATCTATATTAATCTGTGTTAAAGCCTCACCTTGTGAGGCTGTATCCCTCAGTGGAGCCTGCCATGTTTAACAGTGTGATATATTTCACCGTTTAGAGGACTCATGTAATAGCAGCAATAAGGAGGCACTTAAAGGTCCTTAGCAGCAGCTGCCTGCCAGCACAGACAGAAAAACACACACAGAATAAATAGCACACACTCACATTTACACTTGCTCTCATTCCATACATTTTCTACATACAGTGTGAGAGCAGCACATGCACACATACACAAATGCAACTGTACATGCATCAAAATAATTGCAGTACTGTAAGCCTGTGTGAAATACTAAATATTCTGCATACATAGTGCACATTGCACACATGCAAGTTCTCACATTTATCATGTTGCATTCAACACACAAAGGTCCAGCGCCTGAGGCCTGGATAGGCTAAGTAGACCCTGTGGCCCCTTTCAAGAGTAATAGAGCGATAGAAAGAGGGGGGTATTACCCAGATAGGCTCTTCCTTTCTCTCTCTTTCCACTCGTACTTCTGTTGTTGACGGTTAAGAATGAACGTCCTCCCCCATCGTGGGTCGGAGGTGGGGGGGTTACAGGACAATTTGTTAGACCCTTGTTGATTAACTGTAATTTGAATGTAACTGTATGCACACTTAGGGGAGTTGGGAGCCAGCCACAATTACTGCTGACCCCACTGTAATGGGAAACAAATTTGTGAGAATATCGCTGGCCATCCGTCTTTATTTACACGTTGTAATGAGGTAGTGTGTTACAGCAAGGCTGTTGTGGAACAAGGCTGAGGCTGAGGCTAGACATGTAGATATAGACAGGAGAAACACCAGGAGGACAAGGGGTTCGACCGTATGACAGACAGATTGGAAGACAGGCTGTAAAGATAATTAGCTGAGCTGACAGACAAGAAAATAGAGGGAAAATATTAACAAACCACCTACAGATGAGAGGGAGAGTAGTGGGAAAAAGGATAAACAGGAGAGCAAAACATTATTAATATAGTACAAAAAAAAACCCCAATATAACTATGGGAAATTCAGTACATCACAAAAACTTTATACAGAATACCTGGAGCATTAATTAAACTTTTCTAATTTCAACCAAATTTTTAATGGTGCAAGATTTGATTTACTTGTTAAGTTATATTGAACTGTGTATTGATAGTCTTATATGGCTCTGTTGTACTGCAGGCCTTTATTTGTCCTATATCATTAGATGGATGTTTTGTTTGCTTTTTAACAAACCTACAGCCTGCTTCTCTTTCACAAAGAATTTTATTCTCAAAGAAAATGTGCTCATGATGTTAAATTACCATGTTACATTTTTTAATTATCTCTTTAAGTGTTTAAGCTTAATCACTGCATCAGTACAAACTTTGTTTAAAAAAAAAAAAAAAGGTTTATAGTAAAGTTATTGGTGTAAAGGCGATTGTTCAGCCATGTCATACACCTTATATTATAAATCCATCTGTCTCTTAAAAATTATCTATAAGAAGTACACATTTAAATACGCACTGTATTATACAAAAAATTATTTTGCAATTGCACAAAAGCAATACAGGCTCATATTCGATTATTCTTTCAGAACTATTGTATCACTATCATTAAAATCCCATGGTGCACTTGGGAATAAAATCCTCCTCATAAACATCAAGCTCTTTGTGAGTGTGTCCATATAAATGTATATCCTCCTCTCTCTGTACGCCCCACTGCTTTCTGAATAAGCGTCACTAAAGCAGCATTCAAGAGGACATGTTCCTGTCAAAGATGCTAAACCATGCAAGTCTGAGCTCGGGTTCCCTGCATGAGTCCCCCTAAATGAGATGTCCGTGGGGATAATAGGACGGCCTGCTTGCAAGCTAGCGCACTGTGTGGCTCTTTTCATGCCAATTAGACTCTGTGATATAGTCACAGCAGATGCACCGCCAGCTCCAGGATATCCATCTGATCATCGAGCTAGCTGAACAACATGTGGGGAGACGGAGAAAAAAGGAAGAATGCCTAGCACAGTGCACGGTGTTTCTTTTTGTAAAAATATGGCTAGAAACTTTAAGAACTAATGTCTTTACCTCAGTATGTATCAAAACATAACACTTTAACTATTATAATCGTCACATAACATTTTAAGTAATATAAAACTTGAATAATTGCCTTTTAATTTTCAGATTTACGTTCTAACTTAAACTATTGTAACACAATACATCATTGAAACCCTTCTCAAAATAACTTAAAATCCACTTTTGTTCCTGCCCCTGACATCTCTAGCTCCCTCTACTGTCTCCCATACCTGCCCTTTAGGTGTTTAATGTGTCACTGAGAACATTAACCTGCAGACAAAAAAGAAAATGGCCTGTAATGTCCCTAATGAAGTGTGACAAGAGCACAGAGCCTACCCTGCTGACACATAGAGCCCCCAAAATTGGATTAGCGATTCACCATGTTGTCTCACTGTGTTGAGTCAAATGGCTGTGGCGACACAAAAGTGCCCGGTGCCTCGCGCGGTGGCCTTTCCTGCTGGGAAGGGATGCCCCAGGAAAAGAGCAGGGGGTGGTGAAAAGGGAGAGAGAAAAGGGGGTGAACTGGAGAGAAGGTAACTGGGAGAGAGATGGGAAAGGATGAACATAGAGGAGAGGAGGAGCAGAGTAGGGGGTGTCCCCAGGGCTCATAGCAGTGCCATGTCTGGAGGCCCCACTGTGCAGTGAAATGAGAAAGGCTGCTTGCACCTGAGCAAGCCCAGGAGGGGCCTGAGGCAGTGGGAGAGCCTGTGCAGGATTCTGCCCTCCCTCCTCCCCTCCTCCATCCTCTCCCCAGCCGCTCCTGACATATATCTTACCGTGAGACAAGAGCGGCAGTGCAAATCAAACCCACCACCTATAAATTACTTCTTTTCTTCTCCCTTTAACTCTCTCTCTCTCTCTTTGTCTCTCTCTCTCTCTCTACCCCCTTCCACCCTGCCCTAGTCCCCCCTTTTTGCCTCTTACCCCTACATCTCCCTTCCTGCAACCCCCCCGCTTAACTCTCCTCAACATGCAGCTTCCCATTGCAATATAAACTTGACTGTCAGAGGGGAAGTTGCGATGTGGCAAACTTGCCATTGTAACGGACAGCTTGACAAATGCAGAGGGGTGGCAGAGTGTCGTGGTCCACGTACTGCCTCCTTCCTACCTCCAGTCTATAGAGAAGAGGAGAGCAGGTGATGCAAAGGAGAGGGAGGAAGAGAAAAGGAGGAATGAGAGGAGAGCGGAACAGGCAGGAGGAAGAGAGGCGAGGGGGGGAGCTGAGATAGAGAGAGTGACTTTCAGAGGGATAATGAGCCTTTGAACGATGGCTGAAATGTTGCCGTCAACCTGCCCTTCTGCTGCTGGGTAATTAGGTAATCAGTAAAGGCCTAATTATGGGATCAAGGTGCAGGGAAACAATTAGCAGAAAGTATTGCCACATAAAACGGAAATTTACGTTCTGCCAAAGCATGTTTAATTCCTAAATGTGTGTGTGTGTCGTCCTTCCTAAATAACCACATAAAAAGGACATTTCCCTTGCCTCCTACCTGCCACATGAAAAGGTTAATTTTAATGACCATGTCGGCATTTGTGAATAAATATAGCAATTTTGTGGGTACATTATTAAATTGAATTTTCAAAATAACTGTGGATTATTTTGGTCTTGTCTTCAAATGCATATAATTATTGCATAGGATATATCTGAACGTTCTGTCTATGTACGCATATGTAAGTGTGTGTGCAGGACAATCATGAGTTTGCATGTGCAAATAGATGTATTGTTAAGTAGCCTCATTGGTTTGGTAAGTGATTGCAATTAAATTGTGTTGCAGGGCCCCCCTCTGACACAGCAGCCCTGTGTGTGCTAGAATTTGGTTAAAGGATTGAGGCTTTGCAGAGACAGAAGGCAGGGCAAGAAAATGTGAAAAAAAAGGATCACTCAATGCACTCAACAATGCACTGGCAGCCCATACAAACATAAAAAGGAGAGGAAGAAAGAGAGAGCGCAAGAGAGAAAATTGAGCTTAACAGCCTGATTCTTAACTATTATTTATCCATTATGGGGGGAATGGAGCCGGGGCGCTGTGCGGGAGAGGATTAGAGAAGATTTGTGGGCTTTACAAGGCCCTGTCCTCCCATCCGCATCGCTCCAGCTCCCAGGGGCTCCGCAGCCAGCGCCGGCTCAGCTTGTCTGATCATTTATCCATAATTAGAAAATTAATATTTTAGATGGCGCTATGATGAACCCATTATGGTGATGGGCCCCGATATCAATTATAACTTCAATTTCAATTTCACTTACAGCCACGGCAGCAAAATGGCTCCGGGTGGCGGAGTCGAGTGATGGGCTTGGTGCCATGGAGCATGACGAATACAGATCACTGCACATTAGGATGAGCAATTATTTGAACATGTATAAAAACTATTTACAAGCAATGTAATTGACCAGGGTCAGGGGGAGATGCAGGAAAAATGGACAGGTTGACAAATTTTTGTTCCTAGCAACAGAAAAAAGGGATTTATTAATTTCTTTGAGGCTGTAATTGAATTTTTGAGAGGGGTTTCTTGTTAAGTCTCGCCTGTGGTCCAGAGCTCATCTCCCACTATGACCTTACATACGTACATCTGAAGAGTGTCTACCACCCCCCGTCCATCCACACACATATACACATAGATAGCCTTCACATGGGGTTGTGAGGCTAAGAAAAAGGGAAGGTGAAAGGTAATTGTGGAACACAGAGGAGCAAGTAAATAGAAGAGAAAGATGTGTAATGTTCCGTGATGTTACAAATACAAAGTGAATTCAGAGCAAGTGAATTTGATTACATCTACACATAAAGGGGGATTTATAAACTTAAACTTAATTTAAATGATAAGTAGAAACATGATTTTTTTTTTTTTATCTCGTGACTGCTATAAAATACAAATGAGATGCTGCAACATATCACATTTGTGTTGTATTAATTTTTGACATATTAGTAAACATAGCATTGATTTTTGCTGAAGCTCCCCAGCTAACTATTCATTGAAATACATAATTAAATTTTTTATGAATTATTGATTATCTTGTCAACAATTCCACCTTTCTGCAGTAATCTCACAAGTTATGCTATTATCATAAATACATTATTATTCTTTTTAATTCATGTTTTTTTTGTAATGTTTTAAAATATTTGTGTGTCTGTTTTTGCTAGGCAGTACTTCTTATAATTTAAAGCGAAAAGTGAGATTATAATCCATCATTCGGCCCCATCCAACCATAGCAGAGAGGGGATATTACTATCTCACCACAGCTCCAACAAGGTTAGATGAATCCCCATAACAGCCCTAATCATACACACACTTCATCACTGAGGCTAAACCACTGCACGTTAATTATGTAGACATCACTCAAAATACACTGCTGCACTGGGCTCTGCGCCTTGGAGAGCTCATTTGTCAGCTGTGTCTGTCTGGCACAGAAAACAAAAGGTCAACCTGGTGGACATGATTTCAGATAGCCTGTTTGTTCTGCTCGTGTCCTTTAGGCAATTTGTTTGGTCACCCTGCCTTCCATCGAAAACAGAAAAACTGAGAATTGCTTATTTCCAAAACTGTTTTTGCATTGCATTTAATAAAAAAAAAAACGTCTAAATCATAAAATTATTTACACATGCCTGTTGGTCATAGTACAGGTCTTTGTTATTTTTACAATCGATTAAACAAAAATACATGAAATATTACAGGAATCAACTGTATTGTTTCCAAGTCCTGCCTTTAGGTCCCAATACAGACTTTGAACCCCCCTCAGCCCCAGTGTGCCCTATAGTCTTGGCCCATGTATGCCTGCCCGACGCCTTGTTTTCCTCATGTCAGTTTAATTGTTCACTGTCAGGGGCAGAGCAGCGGATAACAAGCTTAGCAAATGATGTCTGCTGTTGCTACACATTGATTAATATTTTACATGTTATTATCCTCTGTCCATTACCACAGCAAATTAAACTATAAATCACACCCTCTGCTGGTGTCACCGGATCATAAATTGTCTCTCCTCGAGCCGCATGCTGCGCCGTGCCATGCCGTGCAAGGTCTTCTCTTTGGTGAGACAACAAAGTGGGGAAAGTGCCTGTGTTCTTTAGCCTGAGTTATGGACCAGTCACGGTCACCATATACATCAGAACCATGACAAATGAGGAGTTTGTTCTGCTATAAAACAAAAAGAAAAGCAAGCACCCTAGTGTTAAAAGTTTGTATCTCCGATGATTATACACTGTTATATCAAAGCAGGAAACAGGAAAGCCTAATAATTACTTACCATGTAATAAATAGCACAATATCTCATGATGTGTGTTTGTGTTTCATATCTATCTTTGAAATAAAAATTAATTTAGGTAACTTTTCCTGTTTACAATGATTATAATTTATGTAGTATTTTGAAAAGCAATGCATGCAAATATAGTTTTATTCAAATTTATTCCTATCATATTACAGCTTTATTTGCATTGGTTTGTAGTACCAGACTGCTAAAGCTGCGACAGATAAACACCATTCTGCCTCAGATGGAGGTGTTGCTGCTGGCGTTAAATGGAAATTCAGATGGAGCTGTAGATAAATATTTTTTCCCTGACTGTTTAGACCCATTTTTCCCTGGATATCATCTAAGACATCAGATGACCTTTCCTGCCTTGTCATTTTTTTTCTCATTTTCCCCACACCAGTGGGAGGGATGCAAAGGTGCTTTACCAGCAGCTGGAAATCAATTTATACAGTCCCGTGTTGCATGTAGGGAGAGATGGGACAGAGCGGCCCTGATATAATGACACGGCCAATTGCATTGTGTGGGGCTGCGGGGGTCAAGTGGGGTCTGAGTGTTCCACGGATGCAGGCTTTGTTCGTACGAGGGGCATTAGGCAGGAATTACACAGTGGGGTCAAATGACCCACACCTGAGGAGGGAGCCAGCACCTTGGGCCCCTCAGCCCCCTCATCATCAGGCAGGGAAGATGAGCATGACATGGGATGACACCCGAAGAGAAGGGGGGTGGAGAAACACTCCCACTAAACAGTTCACCTACTGATAGGTGCCATTGACCCTTCCTAAATCTCATCATCGTCGCCCCAACGCAGAGGGAGATGCTGTGGGATTTTCTCTTACATCCCCTTCTATACCTCTTTACCCCATCCCATCCTGACTTGCTGCTCCTGCCTCGCCTTGACTGGCTCACTCATTTGTATACAGACGCATACACCTAGATTTATTTATCTATCTGTCTGGCGGATGTAGCGGATATCCCCTGCTGAAGATGGCAATACTCACAGACTGATCCTCCCTAAGCCTGCTTAGCATCTCCCAGCAGATACAGTCCCTCTGCGTCTTTCAATGATTTATCAATTTACAATGTTTGTTAAGATAGCATTGCTGTTTCGTCCCAGGGGCTGAACAGCTGAAGACACATCACGGCATGTTTCTGGACCACTCTGGAATCAAACACTGCTGACATCATGTTATATGCTTTTTGTTTCTTCTGTCTCTCACCTGTCCTTTCACGATTTTTATGCAATCAGAAAATTATCATTGCATTGTGAAATGCTTCAAGTTCTGATATTCAGTGTGACGTTTCTTGGCTTAAACATCAGTGAAGGTAGGGGTGTGAGTTTCCAGGGGGCCCTGACCCGCTGACAGTCCAATGGAGTGCATAGATCTGGGGTTAAGTCATCTGACCTGACGGGCTGGTCAGTTGCCTGTTTTTTCCCATAATTACTGCTCCGACAACCCAACTTTTTCCCTTTCCTCCTCTTAAATCAACACCAATCTATCCCTCAGGCACACAGCTACCTCATTTCCACCAGACACTGAGATAAAATATAGCTACTTATTGGACCTCAGAAGCCCAGTGTCAGATTTAGTCTGATTTATCAAATGTGAGTGTTATTGACATGGGTTTGAGGGGACTTTTAATAAACACAATGCCCTCTAAACTTAAAAAATAAATCTGTATCCATCTTACATTGTCTTGTGACAGCAAAAGCCACTATGTGTTTAAAACATCAAAAAACTGATACTGTAGTACAAACACATCTGAAGGAAATGAACGAAAAGATAAGATTAAAAACAGGCAGTTCACGCAGATACTTTAGTTTTGTCATTTGATTTATATTTGGGAAAACAGAGAAAAAAGAGGGAAATGGAACCATTTCCTAGTAGTATCGAGATTACATGTAAAAAAAAAAAATTAAAAAAAGTACAGAGACAAATTTCAACTTTCGATGTAATCAGTGCACATGTTGTAGCAGAACAGCAGCATTAACTGTCAATGCACTGAACTTATGTATTCAAGCCAGGGGTATCCAAATCCAAACAGCTTGTTCTCTCTCACTGGTTTATTCCGACATCAGACATGCATATGTAACCACTGCTGCCTGCGCAATCTAAAGTGGATGCAAAGAGGGGAACATCTTTGGACTGGTTGTGAAAGAGAAAAAAAAAAAGAAGAAAAAAAAAAGAAGACGCTCAAAAGAAACAGAGAAAAAGAAAGCAATGAAGATGAATAGAGAGAAATCCAGTGAAAGAGAGAAACAGCAGAATGGCTGCTGTCAGTGCAGGCCCACCACACTGAAACACTAACTATAGCGACAGGCTGATGAGTCAGTGTCTGTTTAAATGGCAGCTTGTCAGGCCTCCAGCTCTGAGGTGTGCTGCCGACCTGTCAGGGCCCTCGCCACATTAACCAGCTGACCCTATCATCCTTAACATTGCTCCAGCACTGAGCCGCCTGTCACTAACTCTGCCATTTGGCTTTCCAGAGATCTGCCAGAGAGGGCAGGCACAGCCACCTCTTAGTGTTGTTTATTGATTTCTGACCCACCGCTTAATAGTTTTCCCAGTCCCCCTGAATGGCTTTTGTAAGCAATAGGGTTTGTACATCTCGCAGATCAATACCTTTTATATTTACAATAAAATTGAAACGGCTTCTTGGTAGGGCTCGCAGCACCTCGGCATTTGTCATCCTTCTGCAAGGGAAAACTATGTCATTATCTGAATTAAAACATTTATTTCTGATTAAGAGAGTGTCCTATCTCATTAATTTTCCCCTTTCCAATACGAGGGGAATGGAATCGTATTGATTTTTTTACTTTTTACACGTCTCCACTACTGGGAAGATAATTGAGAAGTTAGCCAGAATAAATGAAGTTTCTAGTCTTGCAGGGCAGCCAATACCTTGGAAATGTGAGGTGTTTTTGTGGGAGCAGGCCTTTAATTTTGTGCCAGCCAAGACAGGGGGACTGAACAAATTGGATTAAGGCTCGAGATGGGGGGCCCGGGGTCTGAGGCGGCGGGTGGTTGGCTGAGGGTGTTCTAACCCTGAGTGTGTGTATGTGTGGACGGGTGGAACTCTATGCATTACAGCAACAATAAGACAGCAACCTCCCCCACCAATTTTTACACAACGAAGACACCTCAGGAAGCTCAGATTAAAGCATCTTAAGGCCAATAATGATAAGTTACCTCCCCCAGGTTGGTGAGGAGGAATTGAAAGACAGTAATCAATGTTTGAACTAGACCTTTTAACACAGCATGGCTCATTGATTAAGCATTATCAAATTAATGAGATTGAATTAAGTTGTGGCTGTGTTGTTGCTTTGTGCTGCAGGAATCCTTGTGGCGAGAAAATATTTTATTTTGGCAAACATAAAACTTTTCTGGTTTTGGACAATGTTTACCCTATTGATCATCTTTAAATATATGCAATAGATGTTATATTAGCTTAAAAACAAATCACTTGATGCTCATATTAGAATATTTAACTGACTTTTAAAGATAAAATAAACCAATAAAACAAGTGAAGCTCATGAGGGATATATCTGTATTCATATATTGTAAATCTTTTTCTTGTCAGGAGTTTGTATATTGCTTCTGTATGTAGTTTCATATTTCTATTTTGTTTCTTGTGACAATGAGAAAGAGAGAAAAGTCACAGAGTTGAAATGTGGTTAAATGTTGTCCGCTCGCTGTGGCCCGACCGGTGTGCAGATTTTGAGAAGGCAGGGCCGTGTGGTCAGCTCCAGTTTGCACAAACCCAGCACAGCTGATATGGGGGTCGTGAGAGGGGTGACTGAACACAGCAATTGGACCTCACAAACACTGAAAGAAGCCAGTGCTGGCCTATGTCTGATGCTGCCCGATCTTGCTTCAGGGACTGAGAGAAAATGTTGTCGGACTTGGAGAGGGCATCGTCCATCATGGCCCCAGTCCGCCTGTCAGCCGGCTGATTGTGGAAGAAAAGAGAGAGTGAAAGAGAGCGAAGAGAGAGAGAGAAAGAAGCCCAAGAGTCCACCAGAAAGGCAATTGTAAAAGAAACAGGAGGAGAGAGGACGAAACAAGTAAAGGAAAAAGCCAGGGAGACAGGGAGAGTATAGCCTCTGTGTCCGTCCATTGACTCACTGACTGGCTTTCAGCCACAGGGCCCCTGAACGGATGCACTTCTCTACTCCATCCTTCTATTCTTCAACCACATCTACCTACCACTCCCTCTTCCCATCAAGAACCCATCCCTCTTTCCTATCTATCACCACATCCCTCCATCCTTTGGCCCTCTGAAGCCCGATCTCTCTCTCTCTCTCTCTCTCTCTCTCTCTCTCACCCCGTCCAATGATCCCTCTGTCCTTCCATCCCTCCTTCATGGACAGCTGAATGTGAGGCTGATAGGCTGTGGAGTGAGTGGGGCAGCTGCCAGCGCCCTGCAGCAGAACCATCTCTGACAGGCCACTAATTCAACCGACAGAAGAGAAACCTCAACCAAACACTCAGATTATAGGTCCAAAGGGGGAGGAAGAAAAGTTTAGAAAATTGGAAAATGAACTAAGAAAGACGGAGGTGGTGGGTTAAGGTGTGGGGAAAAAACATTCTCTTGCCCTGATGAGAAAACAAGAAAGATGTGAAGTTCCAAGGAGAGACTTCTAATGAGATGCTGAAAGAGAAGTGAATGGAAGAGTGATATTGGCTTTGTTGTTATTTATACTGTGAACAAAATAAAATAAAAGAACCTGGGTGGATCTCACTGAACTAAAATTGAGGACATCGAAATTTCAGATAACTGTCTTCAAAGGGGATGTTATTAAGTGTTTATGGGTGGAATCTCATAAAAAGACAACATTTACACTTTGTGGATGATGGTAGAGGCCATATTTTCAGAAAATGGACTGCTAAAAAATTATCGTTATTGCTTCTGTCTTCAGCAGCAGAAATGTTATAAAATAACTTTTACATGACATCTTGCTATGTCTTGTTAAGTTGATGCAAAGACAAAAGCATAATCAAACTGTAGTTTCTCTCACTGTACACGACTTGTAAGACATTGTTCTTGATAAAACTGAAATAAAAACAATAAAAAATATATTATACCTTCCAAGGAATAGGACAGGCATTGAAAACCAGCACACCACCTCTTTCCATTTGTTTATCTGTATAAACGTACTCATGGCCAGCCAGGAGCAGTGTTCAATGAACAGCTTAATTTGTGGATGCATTTCTATGCCTAGAGTAATCTAAGGAGGGATGCAGAAAGGTTGGGTACATTCATCACAAACACAAGCTTAACATAAGTGAAAAATTACAGGATTCCCAATGACCTTCCAACCAATCAGACCTGGTAATTACACTCATTCATTACGAAGGAGAGGAGAGATGGAAGAATACAGAGATGACCCTTCAGGACAACAAAAATGTTTATAGATGGGAACAAAGAGGAAAATGCTAATGGCTTAGCTATCTGGCTGGATGGCTCTGAGACAATGCAGAATAATAATTTACCGTCATGAGCCTACTATAATCCCTGTAAGTGCAATTTTTACATAAGACATTCTGTTTGCAATTTAACACACCCATTTTGACTGTAAAACATTATATTATACACAACATTAGTAGTTAATCGTATGTATAATGAGCATATTGAAATTATATCATCAAATTTATTTAATTATTCGTTCATTATTATATTATTATTTTTATATTTTATTAGTAGCAGTATTTTGTGTCTGCATGTTTATCTCAGTGTTGTGAGTCTGACTAAATAAGATACAATGGTATCAGTCTTCTGCCTTGTTTGCCTTGCCAGTATTTCAATCTATTTATCATCTTTTTGTTTTTTGTAACTAAAGATTTTATTTAATTTATTTATACAAAGTATGATAACTACAACCTTTTGTGTAAAGGTCTAACTTGTATAAGTGTAGCAGAATCTGTCTTCCACGGGCTTGAAATGTATTGTTGTTTATTATTGGTGATGCTTATTTATTCTAGATTATACAATATATTATATATTTTATAATATATTGAAAAATTTAAATATTTTCCCTGTGTTTTAGGTCACAAACAGATGCATACTTATCCTACATAAGGAGATTCTGTTATACATCAGTATTACATTAATAGTTAGTGATTATTCACTCAGTTGTAGCTGATCAAATTAATCAGCAACTATTTTGATAACTGATAATCCATGTGAGTAATTCCAGTTTCCTAAATCGGAATTATGTTCTGATTTGTTGTTACTTGTGTGACAGTAAAGTAACATTTGATGACATAATCTTAGGCTTTTGTGATGTTTTTTGACTAAACAATTAATCAATTATGGCAAATTATGATTGACAGATCAGTCATTTGTGAAAATAATGGACAGTTGCAGTGCTAATCAGAATATTATTTTTTTACACTGCAAAAAGTGCAACCTGGGGTATGATTTAGCCAAATAAGTGGGTGTCTTCAAAAGTTTGAGTATTAACCATTAATATTTTGGAAAAGCTGTTGGAAGAGGGACTGATGGACACTTAGGTCCATTAAAAACTTATCTGTAAGAATGCAGTCAAAAATTAGACTGACTGCTAAATGCCAATATCTGTTATATATAATAATAATTGTATTTCATGTCTGGCTTGCCTTATTCGATTGTAATAATATGCCAGTCCCAGTGCTCTGCCTCACACATAATTTCAGCTACATTATATTCCTACCCAGCACTGTTTTTTTTTTTCATATTTTGCTTGGCTAATAGCTATAGCATCCACAGCATGCTTATTTTACACACACTAACGACATGGAGTTTCCTTGCTGACTTTAAATTGAATCACTATTGTGCATAAATAGCACGAGGCTCTGGCACTGAACTTTTCGATTCATTCCATTTCCCAGACGATGGTATCTGACTGCTTTTCTCTGATTATGCAGATGATATTACTTTTTTTTTCTTCATCGATATGTGTTTAGGTGTCATTTGCAGTGGATGATGTTCTCATTGCTCAGTTTACCGCGCCCATAATAAGATCACCTGTGGTATGAATACATTTTCCCACTCTGTTCGTGTATTTGGATTTGCAGGGTAAATGAGTTTCTCTCTGCCTCGAAGAGAGCAAGAGAGACAGAGAGAAAAAAGGGAGGAGAGAGAGAACACATCAGGCACGTTCTTAGATTCACTTTAGAGCTTGACACCTCGGCGCTCGGTCAGTAAATGGCTTTTCTACAGGAGGAGGTGGGATAGGGGGTTTGTGTGTGCACTTGCATCAACATCTGTGGATATGTCTGTGCGAGTGTCTATTCAGAGCCTCAAGACTGTAGGCTATGTGTGTTTTCATGTGTTTTCACGTGTCTTTTTTTTTTACTGTTTGTGTCAATATGTGTGTTTGTGTGTGTGGTGTAAAGGCCCAGTTTTACAGCCACATTTACATCCATTCACCCTCTTTGTATTCCGCCCTGCTACCCAAGCACAGGCCTCAGCTGTCATTATTCCCTGTCCATCCACAGAGAAGTTATAGTTGGCAAAAAACCCATCAGGTGGGCAGGACAACGGATAATTGAGGTGATGATCGGAGCTGTTCAAAGACAATTGATAGTGATGGAGACGGGGGAGTGGGGAGCTGAACAGGCTGACCGAGCTCTCCGGGGGCTCAGCGAGCGCCAGACCAGAATGTGGAATAAAACACAGAATGGATACTGCTGCTCTTGTATCAAAAATACTTGCAAATAAATTTTCTTTGTCTTTTTTTTTTTTGTATTCAATGAGTAAAAATATGAGGCTGTCAACTGAATAAAATGCTTTTTCCTACTTCATTCTCAGAAAAAAATAAAGTTACAGGTTTACTTCTCTGACAGTAGACGTACAATATGTGCTGGCTCTGCCTGAAACCACCCGGGGCTTTATTAATAGTCTAAATCCCCTTCACCAGCCCTGCCTCAATCACACAGGAACATATTGAACTAGCAGAGAAAGCCATGACCTGAACATCATATTTCCACCTGCTCCAATCCGAGTGACAAGTTGCCAAACTTCAAAATCCCCCAGAAAACCCAGTTAAGGCAAAGCAAGTTGTAAAGGCGTTTTTCATAAGCCGAGGGACAAGAGGGAACAAATGGAGGTTATTACTTTCCTCCATTCCAAATAGCCCCCTACTGTCTGGCTGAAATAGGACTGGCAAAAAAAATGTCTTTATATCTCACATCCATACCTGACATCATACCTCTGAATTTTTCTATTACCCACGGGCTCCTCTTTTTCTCTTTTTCTCCATTTTTCTTTTCCCACACACAAATGTTATCACCTAAATGTCATCAATTGTGTACATATAAAATCAGCCCGTAATGTGAACCCACCAGCTGATTGAAGAGTTTCAGGAACGCGTATCTTTAAAGTCCTTGAATGTCTTTGCTTAAAACTTTCAGTTCTGCCAGCAAACCTGTCCGTAGTGGTTTTAAAGCCTGCTGGTTTTACCTGACTTGCATACAAGTACCGTGTTTCAAGGAATCAATGGGTGGTTTGAGTCCAAGTGCACAATATCAATAACTCCATCACACATATCATGACACCTCACAAGAAAAAAGTCATCGCCAGACACACTGGGCTCTGGCATCACACAGGGAAAGTATCAATAACTCTCTCATTCATACGATGACGCACACACACTGTCACACACACGCTGTCACACAGAGACACTGTATCGATAACTCAATATTCCAGGTGTCAGTCTTGTGTGGTGTGCCATGCCCTCTGAATGGTGGAGGGGGGGGCAGGTTGGCAGCAGAGGACAGGGAGGGACACTCCCCGACAAGGCAGTCACACCTTTCAATACCTCCACAGCACCTGTCATTAGGTTGTACGTGTGTGTTTGAACTCGTAGCTTGAGCTGGCACCGTCAGCAACTATCAGTCATACCTCCCTCCCCCTCATATCCACCACACACACACACACACACACACACACACACACATGCACACACACAAACACACACACACACACACACACACACACACCACATTGCCTCTACATTCTGCCGACTTCACCTTAAAGCTGTCCGATCTGGGAGGGTGACCCATCCCTCCCCCCACACACAATGACTGGCCTACCTCCACCCCATCCCACATCCCTCCCTGCTGCACTATCCTCCACCAGCTCCTGAGTATTGACCCAAGCTGTCACCCTGACCAGCACCCCTGACCCCCCTCGGCGGCAGGGGATCCATGGCAGGGCTGAAGGTTCAAATGATTTTCCTCCACCTCCCGCCATCCTGTTTTCCCAGTGAGCTGATTGCTAATGACAACATTAGAAAAGGGCATAATGGAGATTCCACAAACAATTTGCCCCTTGGATTTGCAAACCTAAATATGTGCAGAACTTCCAAAGGTGGCAAATGATGTTCTTGGATATATTTATACTATATTATTTAAAAAGGGCAAGAAATTATTTGATGCTTAAATCCTACAACTCTCTGGGGCTTCATGTAAATAAAAAAATATCCTGCTAACATAGTATACATATAATATATTAAGACTAAACGTAGTAATCAAGGCTATTATTGTTAACAAAAATGAAATGGTACAAACTACATGTGAAGATAAGGCTTTACAAAAAACATGCAAGTGAACTGAAACTGTATTTTGTGTTTTCAAAACTGAAATAAACAAAAATTAAAGAAAAGATGTCTTAGTTTTTACTTCAGTCTTAAAAGTCATTGAAATTGATCCTCTGTTTATTTTTTTTACCATGCCACATTAGGCATCTGTGTATCTAATCCCTTTTCACCTGATATCGTGGTAAAAGTCAGTCAGATAAGAAGCTATAGCAGAAGGTGATAAAATTAGTGGAACATTCAATATATGAGAAAGTCCCATGAATCTAAAAGTTGTTCTAAAAGTTTTTTCCAGGACAAATAGGCCTAGCTGTAGTTGGCTTAATTTTACTTGATAAGACATAATGTTTACCATCCCTCTGAATGGCCAAAACTACTAAAACTAATGCAACAAAGTAGAAAAACTAAACTTTTAATTTGCCTGTTTTCCACAGTACTTTATCCTTGAGATGGTTGCAGGGATACAGGAACCTATCCCAGCTACCAACATGTGAAGGCAGGGTACAATTTGGACGCATCACCAGTTCATTGTGGCTGACATGTGCACACACATTCACACCTACAGCTAATTTACAGTGACCAGTGAACCTCTTAAGGTGTGTGTCTCTGGACGGTGGGAGGAGTGTGAGAACTGCAATAGAACCCACGTCGACACATGGATACTCCACACAGAAAGGCCCACGTGGTCAGTGGGACTGAAGGGCCTTCTTGCCATGCAGCAACACCATGCGGTCCTAAAAACTAAACTGCAAAACAAATTGAACTGGAAAGCTAAATGTAAGAATGAAATAAAAATAAAACTGATGAAATCCGCAAAACTGGTATAACTACTACTAATGGCTTAGACATTAAAAAACACATATACCATGTAATCTTCCTTGTTCCTGCTTTGCCTCCAGATGGGGACTTCTGTTAAACATCCATCATCTCTCTCTCCCCTCATGTCCTCTACACATCAATCTAAAGCTAAAAATGCAAAACCAGAAGAAAAACTGTAGCACTGACAAAGTAAAATATATTCCAAGAACAAAAATTTGTTTTGAAACTTGCAGACGAAAATGCACAAACTAAAACCCGAACATGTCTGATGATAATAAAACAGTACCCGCCACGTTCTTTTATCTTTCACCTCGAGGATTAATGCTAATGTAAGTTTCTCTCTCAGCACAACCAATAACATCCTGCCAAATATTCTAAAAGGATCCCCAGAGCAGCTCTGATGCTCTTCCATTACAGGCCTTATAATATCTGCCTGAGATATATGTATTTATGTGGCAGGAAATAACATTAGAGTGAATTGCCATAACAACTTTATAAATCAGGCAGGCACAGAGATGGCAGGTAGAGGAGAGAGAGAGTGAGAGAGGGAAGGAGGCACTGCCAAGGTGGTGGTAACGCTGATGAGGGAGATCTGAAATGGCATTCATCACCAATGTGGAGCCATACATTGTCAGGAAAACGTGTTAAACCTTATGTTACCACATTCCCAGGCTTACAGGTTTTAAGTATCCAAAGTGAGATTTCTGAAACCCCCAGTCCCAGCCATCCTACTGGTCCGTCTCTTCCCCCTCCACCCTGAAAAACGAGGAAATCTCCCCATTAATCAAAAGTTACAAACAGACTTTCCCGTGTCATAACTCTTGTGATGGGCTTTTACATTGATTGATTCCTATACACACATACTGTCTGATTACCATAATGTGTTCTTGTGGCGAAAATTCTGGCGGCAGGGGCGAGAGGGGGTGGGGGATGATGGGGTGGTGGTGTTGGAAAGGGGGTTTGGGGAGGAGGTGGTGGTGGTGGTGTGTGTGGGGGGGTGCTGTTAAGAAGCGAGCGGGAAGTAAATAACAAATGGCCCAGACCCCACCTCATCTGGAGTGATTTCAATCCAATGTTCCATCATAGCTAGTGGAGAGAGGCGAGTGTTTAGGGTTTGGGCTATCAATTACAGATATGTGTAGGCAGGCAGACACTATCATTTCACTGATTGTCACCAGTCCACCGCAGTGACACGAGGAAGTGATTCATCAGTCTATTTCCTGTGACACCCGGAGAAAGATGACATGATAGGGCCTGTGGAATTATGGGGGATCTGGGAGAAGGGCTCTTTAACATGCTCGGGGGGTAAACACATTCTAATGCAGACATTTAACCTCTCTCCGCCAGCGATTGCTCTTGACTGACTCCGTCCATTCATTCATTTCAGTCAGAGTATGGCTGTTGATGAAACTATCTGAAAAATTTATTCACCAGCATGTCAAAAAATGTACAACTGGGTGTAGCTGTGGCACGAGTGACACTCAGAAGTCGCCTTCACAAGTTGCTCCATACAGCACCTCAGGCATTTCCACTCAGCATCTGAAAGATCAGAACAAATATTTACAAATTTAACAAAAAGTGCTAGAATAACTCGTATTATCACAACGATAGACTGTAGTGGGTAGCAGATGAAATTGTGGAACTAAAGTTGAAATTAAAGTGCTAGTGCTGTTGTGATGAGAAATCTCCAAAAGTTAAAACTATGTTAATCTTACCAAAAGGACACTGAAAGTTAATTACCTTTGTACTGTTTCTTCTGCAAATTAAAGTAAATCCACTGTGAGAGCACATGGTATACTTAAAAGCACAGAACAGAGATGCGGGTTTTTGCCTTTTTCTTTTACTTAGATGCCTCCCATTATTCACACTTAATTTTCTTTAACTAGTGAACAGTATGACATTGCATTTTTGTGGTTGTATAGTATGTGAAAAGATAGTTCAAAGCTAAAAAAGAAAAGAGAAAAAAAATAGTGTAATCAGGATAGTTATAAAAATCATATAGAGAATTACTGTTTAACCGATAAGATAATGAATTATATAATATCATAAACAATGATACACTGTTTTAGTTCATTTATGGTCAAACATTTCAAATATATTGGTGATTTCAGCTAATCCACCAGTAAAATTGCAGTTCTTCATCTCATATTTTAATTTGCTGCACTGGGAAATGTGTTGCCCTCACTGTTTTTCTGACATTTTATAGACTAAACAACTAATCAATTATTCAAGAACATAAGTGATGAAAGTTATCGTTCACTGAAGCTCTTGTAATATCCCCTGTTATGAAGCAGCCACAACACGATGATGCGATTATGTTGGACCATCAAAGCTGCAGATACAAGAGGAAGAAGAGGTCTCTTTCACAGGTCATCCTTCCTCAGAGATTCATACCAACCTGGCAGTAAGCACAGATGATACCAGCAGGCCAAACTTTATTCCTCCCCGTTGCAATTGCGTCTGCGAGCAGTGACTCTATCAATCTGCTGCTGGTTGAGAAGATTGCCTAATCCGGTAGCCAGGGGACTCTTATCATCAGTCTGCCTCTTCATTGTATGTGTGTGTTTGTGTGTGTATGTGTGACCATCCACAGCCTCATTGGTGGGAAATGTATGTACTGCTCCTCTGCTTAACATTATCACCCTCATTTGTAAACACAGTCATCCATCAGGCGCCGGCCCCCCACTTATCCAAACAGATGAAGAAGGTGTATGTTCTTATAATTTGCTCTCATCTCAGAGAGACGGAATAATAATAATCTCTCCCTGATGTACAGTTGCCCCCTCCTCCTGCTCTTTTTTCCTTCTACTTTCACTCATGTCTGTCTTTCTTTCTTTCTCTCTCGCTTGTGGATAGTGTATTAATGAAGCGGCCTAATTTGACACCCCGCCGCAGTGTAATGGATTAAAATGCAACACCGTCATCCGTCTGCCAACCACAAATAACACAGATAGCACACAGTATAAATATTGTAATTCGTACCTGTGATAAGGATCATGGAACCACCTCTCGCCGGGCTGATGATAATCTTAACCTGCTGATGTCTTGCAGATTGGAAAAAAATCTGACTACGGCGGACTATGTATGGGTGTTTCTTTTAATGCTTGCAGTGCATATAATATCTATGATAGGCTGAACCTGCACTATTAATAATGTGGTTTGCTCTTTTGGTAATCTAGTGCGTGCAGCTTTTGTTCAATGCATACAGCATATATTTCCATCATTATTACTCTCACAGTTATCACCATAAACACCATATCAATGTCTTGCTTGTAGGCATTCATCTAGATGCTATGATGGCATATTAGAATATAATTGGGGAAAAAAGAGGCAATGGGGTGGAGGTTAAAAAAAAAAAAAAAAGAATATCTAGATTTAAGTTGCACATTTACCAGGAAAATCTTAATCTATGAGGTTTGAGGGATTTATTAATTTATTTATTGCTATGACCAAACAGGAAATATGGAATTGTGATATATAATTTGTGGTCTTAAGTACATAGTGATAAACTGCAAAAACTATTACGAATGAGTTCTCATCATTTAAGTTTGTGTAATTGTCAAAAATCCCATCCAAAATTATTAGTTATTGTTAGCTTCTATCTGCAAGCTAACAGGGTATCTATCCATGACTGTAATGTTAAAATGTATTTTCTTATGTAGATGACTCTTTATTGTATGACTGTATTATACTTAACTTACTTTTGGAACATTTTCAGCCCCAGTGACAGTGTAGCTTGCATTAATAGCTAGTAAAATATCAGTCAAAACTTGATCTGAAACACCCACATGATCTTGAAAAATAGTTAAGACATAAGACTGAGCTGTTTATGGAATACATTTAACAATGATTATGAATATTTACTTTCATGATTTGTCGATGCTTAACCCTTAAAGACCTAAACAGTCGCCAACGCTCGAAAGTGTCTGTTGATCTAAAGTGCTGAATATCTTTTGAACCACTAATCCTAACATTACATTGAAATAATTCCAGTAAAAGCTTTTCAGTGGCATCAGATTTGGACCTTCTGAGGCTTAGTAGTGAACATGGAAACACTGTCATCTTTTGTAACACTGATTCACTAGTTATACCCATGTAGACTGACAAATGAGCAGTTGTAGGCACTTGATTTTATGTTCAGTTAATGATCTATTTTGCTGAAAAAGTAACTTTTTCTTCATTTTTCTCTGTTTCGGTGTAATAACCTTTGAATTTATTCTGACAAATTGTGAACATCTACATGGTTAGTACAATTGAATATAAGAAACTACTTCGTTTTCGATGAAAATTGCAGAAGATAAAAGAATAAATGGTGATAAATCACACACAAAAGTTTAAAGGTAGAGATTTAGAAGTCAGCACAAAAAATGATTAAGGGCTGATGTGATACTGAACTTTATTTAGTTACTTTTTTAAGTTAAATTGTCAACTTTAATCTGAGAGAAAATCCAAGTATTTATGAGTTTAATTTTTTTATACATTAACTTTTCTTTTTTTCTTGTTATATGCCACCGTATGGTCCAAACATACTCTTTAGCAGCAGGTGCCTTGACTTTATCAACTCCTCTCCATAAGCCGCTCAGACCGTCAGTACTTTAGTCACGCTCTAGTAAGAGGCTTTAGAGCGACTCCCGATCAGAGTTAGGTCATTGTATTTGCAGCAGTGTCTGTTGTTGGACATAGTGGACACACTGAGATACTCATCTGTGACAACTTCATGAATATACATATGACACGTGGTGAGATGCATGGGAAAAGAGCTGCAGTTATGAGTAGAAATGTTATGGCCATCTGTTATGGCTTCTTCAGATTAAGACCCCTATATCCAAATATAATGAATATCTCCAATGATGATATATGTACTCTGTACTGTAGCAACTTAACCTTTAATTGCAGCTAGTGAGGTCACATTGTTAAAATGCAAAGTTTTGATTAACATTTAAAAATACAGCTTGTGCTATTTTTGTGGTTTTCTTTAGTGTGCTGAATAAAACATCACTAAATGTTACAGTTTGGGGGCAATTATTGTTCATTTTCTGGTCTGTAATGTTGGTGGGATTCGCTTGTTTAAAAATGTGATTATATATTCAATATCTTATAATTCAGCCTCTCTCATCAGTAATTGAATTACTGTTGCACCCACCCCATGGTCATAACACTGTTTATTGAACATAGTGAATAAAGTCTTTCATTAAATGTATTGAATTGAAATTATTTTCTAATGTTTTCCACTATAACTTTATAATCACTCTAATTCGCTCAATAGCACTATGGTAGACTATTGTATTCAGGAGTGGTACTCTTGGATAAGCACTCTTACAAAAAGGGCCTATCCCAACCTATGCTTTCTGAATAGCAAACATCTCATTGCCTCTATTTGCATTGTAGATGTGCGTGTGTGTTCTCGCTCTCTATTGAATTGTTTTCTTAATCGTTTCCTTTGTGCCAAGAAGTAAAGAAAACAGATTGTGTCTGAAGAGCATTAGAAGTGCCAATGACCCCTGGTCACAACAGCAACATAAGGACTGCCAGAGCAGCAGATAAAGAGCCAGACAGGTCAACTACTCTGTCTTGCTGTGATTGCTAGCACCAACATTTTCTTAAAGGATGACAGATTTGGAAATCTGTAGCAGCTTGCATTCCAAAAAGTAGAAACTTTTAAAATACAGATATAAAGAATGAATTTACTCACTTTGCTTTTCACTGTTTATATATTTTTATTCAAATCTTTCATCACTATCCTTTAATAAGGAGTATTTTTTTAATAATGTAATGTACATCTACATTATCATCGTTGTGAAGAGATATTAGGCTAGTGCTGTGCAATATGAATAAATTTCCAAATCCAGTTATAAGTCACCTCATATTCAGATAGTGATACATATCATGATATGGGTCATATTATGTACATTCAATGTCTAAATAATTTTAAGCAAATGACTATATGCAATGGCCTTTTTTTAATAACATTTTCCTTTTTTTTAACTTAATTTTTATTTAGTTTTGCTCATACAAATATACAAGGCATTTTACATACATAAACATATCTAATTAACCATCCCCATATGACATATATGAAAAAAATATGGATATCTGCAGTAGATGTTGATTATAATTAGTCTCAAATGAAACATGAATTACACTTATAGAGATTAAAAAAAAAAAAACAACATACATGTAGATGACCACTTCTGTATGCTTATTGCATTAAAAGGTTAATCATGGGACTTCATCTCTTCGTAAATAGCTCTCCCTGAATTCTAAGTACATAAGTAATTTGCTCCATCTGATAGATTTCCCTCACTTTCTCAATCTAAATGCTATATGTGGGAGATTCAGGTTTCAACCACTTGATAGTGATGGATTTAATGGCTGCTGTTAGTAAAACTCGCAAAAGGTATTTTCAGTTATTTCCCTCTAAACTTTCTGGGATTACACCTAAAATAGCAAACTTTAATTTTTGAGAAAATGTTTGGTTGAAAACTGTCTTCACAGCAATAAATATATCATCCCAGAGAGGTCTGATCTTAGGACACGTCCAGAATATGTGGGTATGGTTCCCCAGGTGAGCCCCACAATTTCACCAACAGGTATTGGGGTCCATTTGGACATTTTACATTTTTTGATTAGTATTTATTTTGATATGATTCATGTATAGGTAGTAAAAGATGTTACTAGTGTTTGTGTCTGTCGTGGCACTCGCTCAGCAGTATTCCATTATTTATTCTGGACTCTGTCAGACTTTTAATTCCCAAACTACATCTATATGACAGACGTAGCCCCTCTTTTACAAGCTGCTGTTTTTTTGTCTTAGCTGGGCAGAATTACAGCATTCTTTGTCACATTCAGTCTTCTCCTTGTTTGTGTATATTACCTTCATGCCAATTTCCTGTCTGCATTCATGACATACATACAAAACATCATCCAAAGTATAAAGCATAGCTGTAAAAGTGTGATTTGTGACACTAGAAAATGAAGAATAGAGCATAATATGAGAAAATGTACAGATATATAACGTCCTATTGAACAGTCCTGCGAGGAATTGCTGAGAGCAAAGCCGATGCTTAACCCAGTTGCTCAATTATCTCAAAAAAAAAAAATCTCAACTTATAAATGGACCACACACTACAGCGATAATCACAGGGCCAAAATACTGTATGATTAGATAGAAACCTAATTGCCTTTCAAACCTCTGTGTCATGTTCTATTTATTAATCTCAAAGTGGTTCCAAATCTTGGGGATAATGAAAACCTCTTTTATAAATATGTATGCAGTGAAGTCACAACATAATAGGGGCCTGGTGAAAAACAGGAGGCAGCAAGGCGGCTGAAGGATGAGGCGCAGGCCCTGCAGAAAAGAATGTTCCCCCAGCAGAAATTGGTTTAATTAATAGGACATTTTACATAATGATTACAGTGTAATTGCACCGACTAGCAGAGTGTCATTAAATATATCCTTGCTCCTTTACAACACCCTCCAGCTAAAAATAATGAGTTACATTGGAAATCACTATGCAACAGGTTCATAAATAACATTTAAGCCCATACAAGGCAAGTACTTATAAATAATAAATATTTGCCTTTTGTAATTGAAGAAAAAATGACTGCTTCTTTTTTTTTGCCACTGCATGCGGCTTTTGTCCTGTTGTAGCTGTGGAAAGGAGATTTTTCCCATTTTTCCCCTCTTGTAAGTGCTGAATAATTTATTTGCCGGCTAATAGTCAACACTGTCAACACCCGGTGGTTAAAATATACCTGTGTCCAGATAAATGCAGCAGCAGGCTACAAAGTGATTATTCCCTGCTTCCAGATATTTTGTTGGATGCAGTCCCTGTATACACTGCAGTAAATCACCAACTTCCAATTACCTTCAACCATAAAACAAGACTCATATTCAAATCAGGCCCCAAAAGAGAGACAGAGACGGGGACAACTGAACCCATGCCTGAGGGGGCTGCCTCAATGTGTGCATGAATGAGTGTGTGTGTCTGTGTAAAGGAGGGTGGGTGTGGAATTTGTTTCTTTGTATAATGCTTATTCCATTTTACTGCAAAGTGGCACAGCTTCACTGTCCCTGCAATAGCGCATTCATGCTGGCTGGGCTTTCATTGGCTCAAAAAGTTGGCCACTGAAATATTTTCATTAGTCTTTCTTCAACAGAAGAGCCAAAAGTTTCTCTTGAATATCATCCAAAGCAGGATGAAAGACTAAAATATGCCATGATCAAGTGCCATGATTGCGGAATTACCAAAGAGCTGGTAATTGTTCTCAGGGGATTGTTGTGCTGTAAGTGGATCTATCAATCATTTTTATGTATTGGAGCTCGGAGGCGGATATCGGAGGCCCCGCTTTAAGTCCTTGCTGCTTTTGGATAATTATCTTTCATCTTCAAAAAGTCAACCTTTCAAGAATGAGGAAAAATGAAAAATTATTATGAAATTTTTGGAATGACACTTAGTAGCATGTTTTTGGATTACATAACATACATAGTATCGAATTTTAAAACTCTTAGGCAAAAACAAGTCTTTGAACGTTTTATTTTTTGGACGCTTTATTATTTATCATTTTTAAGCTCTTTCCCTGTGGTTTCTGGTCATAAGTCTGAATCACCTTATTACTGAAGTGTACATGTGTTTTGTTAGAAAGTAATATTAAACCAAAGTACAATAAGGGGAATCACAATGTTCACATCATCACCACAGAGTCAGTTGCAGGTTTATGGGGTTATGGAGCAGTATTATTTTAGACCCTCTTACAAAAGTGGTAAGAATGTGTCATGATTTTAGAATTTCTGCATTGTCATCAAATAAAATAAAGTATTATCATCCTAAGTTGAATATATTCTGATATATTTTCTCTCGTTTTTACAGCACATAATAGGTCCTTATTTTGTATATCATGTAGAATAGTTTACAGTGACTATTAGAGGGTATTTTAGCTTGAATTGGTTTTCCCTGTGACTCCCCTCTGCTGGAGACTAGCTGCTCCAGGTTGTAGTGTAATATGAAAAAGTTTTTGCCTGAGCGCCATCAGGGTTACATCATTATACAGCAGATACCAGAGTTTGAGAATGAAGAAAGTGCATTGCATAAAAAAGATATCTTGGATACTGCTGCATTAATTTTGATGCAATAATTTTTAATGCTAGTACTTTAAGGAACTGATTTAAGTTAATACAATGTTGTCAGTCATTATATTTATTCATTGCATCCATGTTGCACCTCCCACGTGCAACATCCTTCTTTCATATCGCAATCCCTGATGTCATCTTGGCTGCTGTCTTCGTCCTTTTCTCTCTCTTATCGACACTGAACTAGCACAGTGAGTTTGATAAATGTCTTCCCAGGTATCATCATCACAGATGCAGATGCTCCTGGAACATGATTCACTTTTGATCAGCTCCCTTGTACAGCGCTAGATAAAAAACATTCAGGATGCTCTCCTTGTTGCTCGCCTTCCTACCACCGAGTGTATTAAATACCTTGCTTCCACCACGCACACACAACCAACCGTCTCCCCTCCATACCTATATTCCGCCAGCAGACACCATCAATGGATTGTATTTATGCAGAATGCATCAATAACCGGAAAACTAAGAGGCCTTGTCAGGGACGAGGAGTTGTCACAGGCGCAGGCAAACGATTCTACGCGGTGCTCATCTGAGCTGCAATCAGCCCATAATCTGAGTATACATCAGGCTTCTGTGACATGGAAATTTCCTGCTCCTCCGCTCTCATTTTCAGAGGCAGTAATCACAGGGAGAGGCGCTCAACCTCACAGAAATGTATAAATAATTTTCATTCAAACATATTAACAGTCAAAATACCAGAATCCATCATGGCGGTGCAGGGAGCTTCTTAAGAAGCAATCAGGCCCTCTGCATGTGTTCTTTGTCTTTGGCAGCTGAGAGACAAGGCGCAGATTACTTGTGCGAGCACTGTTTTGCATAATGGCCTACCCCCTTGGTGCTTTTAAACTTTCCTGCCGATCCATTACGTTTACCAAGCCCAGTTCCCTGCCTGTCTTTAATATCATGCTTCCTTGGGAAGAAGATCTGGACGAGAGTTTAAAGACCTTTTTATTAAGGCAGGCATGTGGGCCTCTATCCATCTTCCCCAGCCGGCAGACACGTTTATGTTCCATGGACGGGTTATGTACCGCCATCTTAAAGAGCGAAAACTTGCCCTTTTTACCTCATTTGGGGGGAAAAAAGGAATTTTGGATATTAGCTGGCTGTGTTAAGGTTGTCAGGTCAGAAATAGACTGAACGACAGTGGAATAAAGTGTTGTCCAGTATGAAGTTGTCTGACGTCAACCTATTTCTTTGCGTATGTAAACAAATTTAGGTACAGACAACAGTGGACACCCCTTGTGCTGCCATAGCCCTTGTCATATGTTTAACAAATTTATGAATGAAGATGTAAAATGGCATAATCCAGGCATAACACCATCTCATTAAAGCACATCAAAATATCCCTTTATTCATGCCAGAGGAAAAAGGGGATGCTAGCACTATTCACAGAAGATGAAAATTAAGGCAGTTTGAGCCTGGAAGCTACCCGAGCTTGACAGGACATGGGCTGCAGTTTTATGTCATGTCGTTTATCTGCAGTTTATATTTTCTATGACCGCATTGTCTCTTTCAAGAACCTTTGGAAAATACACAGGCTGTAAAAACAGGCACCTTTTGTCTGCGGTGTACCTCACAAATGCTAATGTTTTTGTAACAGTTGCAGCATCTTAATGATCCACAAACACTTTTTGTGAGATATTTCTTTCTAATATCAGCTTTAATGCCTTTTCTAAGCAGCAGCCGTGGGGTCAGCGAAGGTGGAAACCTTTGGAAAAGTAGGAGTGTAATGAAACATTCTGAAAATGGTGTAAAGCTAGTGAGCAATGCCCTCATTGTCAACGATAAAGCACACTGAGGCACGGCAAACTCCCATGGATCACAACCCTTTTCATTACAATAGTAAGAGGATCCACACTTTCCATTTCTCACCATCAGCTTTAAACACAAAAACCAAAACTGTGATGTAAAATTCCATAATAAAAAGAATAATAATGGCTCTGTGTGGTTACTGATTAATGAGATGAATCCTGGCAGTATGACAAAAGAAGGATTCTTTGACTAGAATTAAACTCAAAAATAGACCTTACATTTAGTATCTGAATCTCTTGTTTGTTAGCAAAAAAAACATTGTGCAAAAGTAATATACATTAGTTCATCCCTCATTCTGTTGTATTCATGTTGAACAGATGTATTGTGTTTTATCCAATATCTTGTTTTTTTTAATCTACGTAATTTTTTCTTAAATAAAGTTTTTATTTTATTCCATCACAGTTTACATTCATATCTTATTCTTGTTGGCTTTTCAGTCATCTGCACAGTACTTTTAAATTGGCTGATTCCAAAAATACTATGTACATCATTGTTTTCTCTGTAATTGTAATATGGCTGAGGTTCTGTGATCACTACTTCTAAGGCATCTGAACAAGCTTAGTTGCATGGTATGCTTTTCTTTTGGTTCCCTACTGCTAAATGAGTATAGAGGACTCACAGCATCAGACTGACATCCTCCATCAAAATATGCTCCTGATGTTGTTTTTGTAAGCCTTTATTTGACCAAGTGTAAATCCTTATAATTAGGATATAGGAAGAGCATGGTTAAGGGAGATACAATAGATGTGATTGATATGACAATAAATATGATTCAGATGC
>JAPQRP010000020.1:3657750-3682868 GCA_037367295.1 Apogon hyalosoma
ACACTCTTTCCCCACACACACACACACACACACACACACACACACACACACACACATATACAGATATAGTGCCCCAATGTTAACTAATTCTTGACAAATAAGACATTTATAAACATTTCAATTAACAATCATATTATGATTAAGTTATGTATTATTTCTTAGTAATTGGAAGTTATTATAATTGGCTTGTTTTGTATTATTATGCAAGTCCAGGGTTATTTCTCAACTTTGGATACAGGTGAATCTGGTAGACAGTGGGGAATGAGCTATGACACAGTCAGAGTTGAGACACAGTTTTACAAATACTCTGTGTAACATGTCACAGCCACAGCGATGACCATTCTGTGTTGCTTTATCAGAGCCAGCAAACTTAAAAGTAAAAGAAGTTGATAACCTTCCCTGGTTCTGAAACAGTCTACCACTTCATCAGAGACATCACTTTTTGTTTTGCGCCGCTGACAGCTGTATTCTGATCACCATGATTACTTTTTGATGCAGCTTTTCTCCTCCTGTGTGTCTATGTGTGTGTCTGGGAGAGAAACAGGCGGCGTGTGTGTGATTTCTATGTGTCTCCTGACCGCCTGCAGATACCATTTAGGTTTGAAAAGTCCTCCAAGTTGCTGTTGGGGAAGCTGACTTGCCACAATAATAAATTTGCAGCAGGTAGCAGAGAATAGCGAGTGGCATGCAAATCCGTCTTGGTGTCCCTCTGGGGCCCCGGTGCTCACTGCGGGAGAAAATGAAGCCATGCTGCTCCAAACACTGTCTCTCTTTCTCTCCTGGGCCTAAAGTTAATTTCACTGGAGAGAGCCAAATAGGGTGTCGACTGGTCTCTTTTCTCCAGCCATGTAGACATACTGGGGCATGTTCCAGAGATGGATATGTGAGAGGATAGACTCACACTACCTACCTGACACTGGCCCTCTTGATTCATTATGACAGGCCAATCTTTTATTAGCCCGGGCTTCGTATTCAAACCCTATCAAGAAAAAAAAGTGAAGAAGCTGAATTTTCTCTCGATGAATACAGCAGATTTATTATGCAGCGCCTCCTCCCCGGCCCCCCGTATAGAGGCAGGTAATTATTAGCCTCATGTTTTTGACAGATCTGGTTAGCAGGCTGTTATTTGATATCCATGTTAACCGAGGCACCTGGATTGACAGATATCACCACACAAAGCCATACTGCTTCACAAACGATTATTCCTACCCATAAGAGATTTACTCTGCAGGACCTTTACAGTGTACTCTCTCACTGCTGGATCCAAAACATCCCATTTTACTATTACTCTCAGATTTCAGAACAGTAAATGAATACAAGGGTGGACGGTAGAGTAATTCAATTACTGTGTGGCAGTGCAGGCCTAGTTTTATAGCCTGCTCTCTGCTCCGTGAGCACATCCACAGCTAAATGAACATGACAGGCAATGGTCATCTCCCCCTGTTGTTACAAGATAGCTGTTAGGCTGCTTCAGTAATGATATGAACCAGGCCCTGGGTTCCCAGAGTATTTATGAGGCATAAAACAATATTATAATTTGGTCAAAGGATTTCATTATTTTTAAATAATAACTGAGCGCCTATCAAATCATTAAAATCTTCAGATCATTATTGGAAGTCTCTTTATTGTTATGAATGTTTGATATCTCTTCATGTTTTAGAACTATAGTCGAAATATGTTCATTGGGAGAATGTTTTCACAGGTTATTTGTAAGAGTAGGTTACAAAACATATGTGTCCAGACAGATATGTATCAGTAATGCTGGTCCTTGAGTAATTTAATATACAAACTAGATGTGACACATGTCCAGGGTTTACCACACCTTCACCCGTTGGTAGCTGGGATAAGCTCCAACACCCCCACAACCGTACAGAGGACTAAACGGTTCAGAACAAATGAACTAGATATGACAGTTTATAATGATTGACAGAATGCAGGGACACACACATAAGTGTAATATAACTCTGTGCTTTATGCAGTAGAATGTTGTTTATGTTTATATATTATGGGTTTTTCTATAATATATTGCAGAACAGACTTTAAGTATCTTTACCCAATTGATTTGTTACACTAGTGTCCTACATAGTTTTTATGCCAAGTTACTTCAAACGAAATAACAATTTATTACTTGCAGATGTCCATCCAAAGAAACAAGTGTACTCTGTAGTTGAATTTACAGCAAATCTTGGACCCAGCTTTGAGTCTGGTCCCAGTCTTTCAAAAGCAATGCTTGTGTAAAATAAGCCCAGCCTCTGTATGACAGGGAGCTGGACAGCCAGGGAGTCGGAGTTTGTAGTGGAGCTGATTTTGAGACTTGCCGGTGACGGTGTTGGTGGATGGATGTGCTCTGGTGTTAGGCAAGAGGGGTAAACTGTATTGATCCTGATCTAGTCTCATTTTTGTAAGCAGACGGCATTTCACGCTGTGTTTGGGTACCTTTTTGATGGCCCCTGACAGCCTCTGCTGAATGCTGTCGGAGGCTATTTGACAGGCTGCTGAAGGGTGGGAGGAGGAGGACTGGTGGGAGGAATGGAGTGTGGCAAAAGGAGGAGGAGGAGGAGGAGGAGGAGGAGGGTAGTTGTTCAGTTCAGTGCTGGCTGGTGACAATCGCCTCAGCCTTGGAATCAATTCCCTCTGTTTACAGACCATTTCACAGCCCTTTACCTGTAACATCACTTGTGTCAGTCCCATTAATACTCCCAGATATATAATGGTTGAATTAGCATAATGGCTAAAGCAAGGTCCTGGACTGTGAACGCATAGCAAATGTCAACATGTTCTCTGTGCTAAGCCAATTAACCAGCCATTAACAGGCCAGCTTGGATGCAAACATCATCAAAGTTTAAGACAATTCCAAGCAGCATCCCTCCAACATGTTTTTTTTTTTTTTTCGCTGTCGTAATAGATGGGCCATAGAAACTGAAATGTTAGTAAACAGAGGACTTGCGCTGGTTCATCTTCAGTCCAGCTGTGTATTCAGCCTTAAAGGTAAATTGCTGCCTGTGTATTAACTCTACCTCTGTTTACTCAAGCTGCCCTGTAGTGTTAAATGGTGAAGGACCCAAACATCTACCTAACCACAGTGGAACAAACATGATGCCACACTTGTTTTTGGGAGAAGCTATGGAAAATAATGAGCTAGGAGCGCATTTAGAAGCCATAATACAGAATGCAATGTAATAAAGTAACACATCTCTTCAGACCTTCCAGGTAAAATAATATTAAAAACATAACACAAAGTATGGTAAAGACAAAAAGGTAGGATAGGACGGCATTTGCAGATCACTGATTCCTACATGTATTAAGCATGCATGACAAAATTTAATGAATTCAAATGCATATTTAGCTGTGGCCTATTAAGTTTTTTTCTTTTTTCAATTAACTGGTGCAAATGATTTGCTCAATTGCACATAATCTTTAAACAGCTGGCGATCTTGCATATGTTAGCAAATTAGTGTTGAGATAATGAACTGGAATTTTAGGATAAATATTAGAAAGTTATTATATTGCATCAAAAATGCAGCTATTACATATACCAGTTAAAGTAATGCAGACAAATCAATGAATATGAATGTGAAGTTATTCTGAATTTACACAGCGGTCTGTTCATTGTGCTTAAACTTTCAACATAGTTTGAACATTTAGGCCTTGGCCGTCATATGGAAACTGAAACACAATAGTGCTAGTAAAGGCCTTGAAAGTATTGTCACAAAACTGCAACAGCAAGCAAGGCCAAGAGGCAACTATTCAGGACTACACATCATCCTGTACGGCCTTCAAGAACAGTTAGCTGAGTACAGTCCTGATTCAAGTTTCGCAGCTCTCTACATGTCAACACACTATGTGAGTTTATCAACACCCTGTTTAGGACTCATCTAGGCTCATGTGGTGTGTGTTATGTAAAGTGAGCTACTGTATGTCTGATTATTATAAAACAAGCTGTTTTTTTCTGTCATGCTTTGTGACCTAGCCAATTATTTCAGTGTCAATAAAATCAACATAACAGTTGCAGAAAAAATTATTAGACCATTGAAAGTCATCAAAAACATTGGTTTTGGAATCAAGTACTAACTCCTGTGTGTATCATGTGACTAAAACAGTCAGAAAAGAAAACATGGAATGCCTAAAACCACTGTTTTTGTCAGTACAATGCCATAGATGTTGATGTGAGAACTTAACTGATTTTGGTTATTATCAAGAAAACCATGGAAAAAGGTTAGATATCAGCTCTTAAATTAAACTCTTATGAGCTAGTTTTGTTGTTATCATTTTATTTGTCCAAACAAATGTACCTTTAGTTTTACCAGGCATTAAAATGAACAAGAAACTCAAGAAAACAAAGGCGGTCTAATAATTTTTTCTGTGACTGTATTCTGCATAGTTTTCACTGATAGTCTTTTAACAGCGCCTACAGTATCTTACAAATGTTGCTGAAAGCAGAACATTTCAGTGATGTTAACTTAGTTGCATCACAACATAAAAGTACAAGTACAAAACTACAAATCTCACATTTATGATAAATAACGCTCTGTCAAAAATATCTGGTATTTTGAGTCTTGTAAGTAAACAGTAGATAGGTGCTTCCATAGCACACGCACTAGAGGACCAAAAGTTTACTTGTCTTTATGAATCAATATGTCTGTATATGCAGTCAAAACAGAAACCAAGTAAATTAGACAAACATGACAACACACATAATGGAAACTGACCACAGTAATATATCAGTAAAAATGTAGATATGGAATACAGTGGTAGAGGTTACAGAGTTGAGCTATTATTGTATATTATTTGTATAATGATTTTTTTCAGCAAACCTTTGGACAGAGACGGTTTTATTGACTCACACAGAAAAAATATTTTTTACTTGCAAACTGAATTTCACTGAGTATCCTGATGAATTGTCTTGGATCCCAGACTGATAAAATTTCAGCGTGTAGACCCTCCCAAAGACATTTTTCCTCATTTTTTCTCCATGTTGACTTATAACAAATTGGCCAGTAGCTGGTGGGCAGGTCGTTGTTGCAGCCAGCAGGCCTCACCTCACGTCTGCATCAGGATGCAGCCCGCTGTCTGCCGCCCCACTCGGCTCAGCTCAGCTCAGCTCTGTGGCCAGCCCGCGATGATAAGTCACCCAGCCAGCCAGTATTGATTGGGGGTCCTCGAGGCTTATACAAAGGCAAGGAGGGAGGTGACTGATTGTGTTTTACAGAGAACATTATTACTCCACTCAACGCAGGAGGGCCGACAGAATTTCCTTGCCCAAGAAATGGAGACGACCACCCAGGCTGGGAGTATATGACTTGACTCACTGAAGCGCTAAGTCCAATTTGAAAGCCAAATTGTGAGGCTTAGAACAAAGGGGAAAAAAGAGAAATGGTTATAGTTTGTCTGGCGATTTTTCTCCCTTTAGTTGACCAGTCCATATAATACTGCTTTTTCTATCTGCTGCACTTTCTGTAAATTCATAAAAGCACTGAAACAAATTGCTTTCTTCAGTACGTGATCTGAATCCTGTCTCTTTAAAGCCCACACAAAGCAAAATCCATCACCCTAACATTACACGTGTTTTTTGTGTAATATTTGTTCAGGTAGGTGATGAAGATTAGCCTTGGATGACTTTGTCAGAAGTGCTTACACTTACACCAGTCAATGGGTCATTCATTTCTTTTGAGAATTTAAATGTTTTGTCTTGGTCTGATGTTTACAAAGAGGATTTATTCCAGATTATATGGTTCTCATCATGATTTTTATCAGAGTGAGAGCTGCTTTCACTGACTGCTGTACTCCGCAACAGATGATGATCTTGTCTGAAAACACTCTCAAGATGAAGGTGCTCTGTTTCTCCTCTTTATATACTCTTTCTTTCTCTCTTCCCCTCCCCTCCTTGCAAACCTCCTTGATCATTTTCTGCCTAAATAAAGCTTGCACTCTCCTCAAGTAATCAGGCAAGAGTATCAGGATCTAATAGACTCACACAAGCTCCCTTATCAGCCAGGTGCAATCTGAGGCTGCTGCCGCTTAACAAGGAATTAAACATTTTTCCATGCTGCTGCCAGCACTTTAATTGATTGATGCTAAAAGTTTGGAAAATAAAAGCCTGGTGCGTTGAGTGCGGCACCGCTATCCAGCCGCTGGCAGCCCCCACAGAGAGGGAAGGCCGGATTAGAAGTGGCAGCTTGCATTTTCAGCATCAGCCAACCCTGTCATCGCAGTCCAGCAGCCAGGATATGTGCAGAGGTGTGAGTGTGTGTCTGTGTGACATGTGTGTCTGCTGCTTCACATGAAGAGCAGCGGCTGAAAGACACATGTACTCGAAATAAGGGAATCAATAGAACACTTAATGAACAATTAGGAGAACAGCTGTAGGCCTGTCAGACACCCATCTGTACACAGATCTGCTCTGAGAGAGGGAGAGCAAGGCCTCACTACAGCTTTGAGGCTATCGCTTCAGGACATGTACACCCCCTACCCCCCCTTTAGCCTATCTACATCCATTTACACCCTGCTCCCTCCCTCAGCTCCAAGCTGTGAGAGCCAAGCCCAATTTAGCCAAGCAGACTTCCATCTCTTTCCATCCCTCACCTCCCATTAGCAGGAGAAGCTGCTAAAGATATGGAAATGGCACAGGACATCCTTCAGGCTCATGTCAGGGGAGGGGGATCGATAAATTTGACAATTCATGGCATTTAATTAAAATGGCTGCCGGAAGCTAGGCAGTTTGTTTTTCTGTGTGGGACACAGCCCAGCGTTTATTGCTCAAATGAATACATAAGTGTATTCATAAGCACCCTGTACATTAAATCCACCTCACTCTTTGCGATGGGGTGGGGGGGCCTTTCAACTTTCAACGGTGAGCGAGCACCCGGACAGATGAAATTAATATCTCCACCTCTCCCCCCAGTGACTTTTAACGTATTCTTGATGCATAAAGAGATATCCTCCTCAACGAGGGCACTGACAAATGAACGTCAACCGCAGTCAGCTCTCCTGATTTGCCTGTCTGTGACAGTGGCGACCTTATGTGCCAGTCAGGACGAAAAATAGTCAACAGTAAACGTACACTGACAGAGGTGTTGGATGGATAGGTTCAGCCTTCGTCGAGGCGTCTGACGTTTTTACTTGTAGATCAGCATGCAATGATTGACAGCTATTATGGTTAACTAAGCACGGGGAACTGAGTACAGTATCAGAGGATGGGCAAAGTCTGATAATTGACCTTGTACAGCCTCTCCGTCGTTCTTTATTAACACTTCATTTAAAGAAGAACAACCCCGGGTGGGTGCTGCGGAAGACTCTTTATCTCTCGTTCCCTCTGCAGCCATAATGGATTACATAGGAATCCATTATGCATTCCACACAAGAAAGAAGTAGGGCCCAAGACCTGCTAAAAAATATATTTTTAGTACTGAAAATTAATGTGTTCACACAAGCCAGTGAATCATTTTAAATGTTCTTTTTTACTATATTAGGTATATGTGTTGAAAAGACCTATATTTCAATGAGGCCAGGGGCCCAGCGGTATGAGAGTAATGGGCGTGTTAATTTATTCATGATTTTAGCAGTGTCGTTATCTGTGTTTTTTTCTTGTGGTTGTTATTGTATTGCTTAATAGTGTAGACTGTGTGCTTTGAAATCTGTGTGTGTTGGTGAGAAACACCTCTGGATCTAGGTTTTGGATGTAGTTAACCTTGGAGGATCCAAATAGTCTTCTACACACAAAGTGAAAAGACATGCGCTTCTTTGAAACCACCCTGTGTTTAGGTCAAGATACTGCTTGACAGTTTATCTCAAGCAGATTATTAAGCACAGCATCTTCTTATGTGTGGTCAGCCACTGCATTCAGTCCTCTGAACTTTGTTGCCAAATTTAAGCTACACTTTAATATAACTAAAGATCATAGCTTACTTAAATGCAATAAAGTGCATTTGCTGAGCCACCATTAATGTTCTTACATTTGACTTTTTTTCTATGGTTTGCTTTAATCTGGTCAAACCACAAGGTAGGCTAACACCACAAGATTCATTTCAATATTGAGTAATTCATATGATAATAACCTGTGAAAGTTGCACAGTTGATGCAACATAAATGTGCTAAAAGTTGACCAATATGTTTTTTTCAGCATAGTGATAATTAGTATTAAAGACACTGATAACTGATGTATTTACAGTAAAATGCAAATACTGGTGTCAGACTTTAGTTTAACCTGAACATAAAAGTTTAATGACTTTTGCTGACTCACAAATCATATCAATAAAATCCAATCAAATAAAGCACAAATCAGCAACAAAGAACAAAATGTTTTGTTCTTTGTGTTGATCGGCTGTTGAAACTAGTCATATACTACAGTGGATGGGACATTGCTCAAGACCACAGAGCGATGACTGCATCAAAGATAAGTTGAGCGTTTTTAATTGCATATATTTATTCAGTATCAGATTTAGAAAATACTGACGGGGTATTTCAAAATGCTGAACATGATGACAGTCGTTGGCTTTGATAATCATTCAACCCATACTTTGTACGACTGATCTGGCTGGAAACTTTTCTGTTTTAAATGTTGATGTGACAGTATTGTTAAATGTAGTTGTGCCTTAAATAATCCATATGGTGTATCCACTAATCAGCTGAGCCTTCATCTTCTAAATTCACCATTTTGGGAAACAGCATATATCCCTGGTTGCGACATGTCTCCACGCTGTCATTCTGCTTCTTTCTGTCCTTCTTTCCATCCCTCTTTACTCCCTCTCTCTCTCTCTCTCTCATGCACACTCAGCAGACTGCAGCTTTAATATTTGCCTTGGACAATGGTCGACTCATTGTCCACTCAAGAGTTTCAAAATACAGAATGATTATCAGGTGTATAATTTTTTACAATTCTAATTTCTGGGGTATTAAAAGGTTAGATTGCACCATTAGGTTGACTGTGAGCACAGGTGCTGATTAAGTTGATTCACTGAGGCAATTACAGCCAGATCCCCTTTAATTACTGTGGGTTTTATTGCAACTGCATGATAATGGTGCACAGGGCCTGCAGGAGTTTTAGATGGAGATGAGATTGCAAAGTATCACACATAGACACAAATCTACAAGATGGAAGAGATCCTCCATCACACACACACACACATGCACACACATTGTGTTTCCATGTGTTTAGAGGGCATTACATTGGCTTACATTAATTAATTTCCTCAAGACTTACTCTAACCACAGTATGTCTAAACTTAACCCCAATCCAAGAGTCACAACTTTTCCTACCAAAAGATTCCCTTTTTTCAGGAAAAAAAAAAAATACCTGTCCAGAACTGTGAAAATTATTTGAGCCCTATAGATGCAGATGCATGTTTAGGATTCACATTTTTTACCAATTCAGTTTTATTAAAGCACCTATTACTATACAGTATATATTATATTATTTTATTTTACTTGACAAAATGTTCAATGTTTTTAATTTGAAAAGTACACTCCACATTTTTATGACTGGATAATGTTATGTCTTTGATACATAAAAAATATTGCGGAAAAAATGTTACTCATGGTCATGAGTTGTTTTGACACAGACACAAGAAGCTACAGGGGAGGGTTTAAAGAGCTGCATGCATGCCTGGGAGCTGTGGCTGCCTATGCTTGCTGTAATCCTTAAATAATTCTTAACCCTGAGATGTAATAATTCACTAAGAATGCACTGATATCTGCAAAACAAGATAACATTCACCACTGTTCATCTGTCATATTTTATTAAAAGTCGTTTCATAGATTTGTATGACTGAATTTGGGCTCATTCCAAGATGGTGTGGTGAAAGTTTTCTTTGTTTTCATGACACAAAATTAAATCTGTCCATGCAGTTATTTTAATTACAAGCAGTTATGAACTAAAATGCACTGCTGAGGTCACAACGACCTTGACTGTTGGCCACCCAAAATATTTTATTTCATTCTAATCTCCAGCAAATGTTTGTGTGAAATTAAAAGAAAATCCTGTCAGATGTTTTAAACTTAGAATGGACAGACATAGTGTCACAGTGACCTTTGACCTTTGGCCACCAACATCCTCTTAGTCCATCCTTGTGTCTCTGGTGACACATCTACTTGACAAAATGTTAAATGATTTTAATTTCATAATTTGACACATCTACAAAACCCATCATCTTGCCTCTAGAATAAAAGTTTACCAAATTTGATTCACTAATAAAGAAAAAAACTGTTAAAAATAGTGGTTGGCTGTAGTTTCCAACATATAGTCTTGAGTCAAAATGTGAAATTCTATATTATTTTTTCAAAAGGAATGTTTGTCTCAGAGCTACCAGACCTACTTCAAGACACTGGCAGCATATTACAATATATTAACCTTTCATGTTCTTTCTAGTGGAAGGCTTATAAATCTTTTGTATAAATGCACATAAACTAATATATAGGTGTAATAACACTTTATTACAAGGTCAGCTAACCAGATGTCTTAGCAAAGTATGTATTAACATTTTTTTAAACATATTTTTTAATCTTTTTTTATTTTTCTGTTGTATTTGATGCATATTGTCTTGTGCTGCTGTATATCTGAATTTCTTTTTATCTTATCTTATCTTATCTTATCTTATCTTATCTTATCTTATCTTATCTTATCTTATCTTATCTTATGTCAGATTTAACACATTTAATCTCAGAGGCAGATCATTTCTAATAGAATGTGGACCAGTCCTATTGGCCAGATTTTTATTTTGAACACTGGTACTGTTATTGGCCCAATAATTTTACATTCCTAATGTAGATTAATTTAGACCCTACAGGAGCTGTGTCCCTTCAAGTGACTTTGTTAACAGATTTACATGCCTATATTGTAAGAAATGACCACACACTGATCATTGTTGATTCATTATGCACATTCTCTGTCAGTTTTTAGGAGTTTTTAGGAAATAACAACTGGACCAAACTTAAGTAATAAAGTATGTAGGATTGCTTTAATAACTCAACTGCAGGGTGAGGGCTGTTGGATTACTGCTTGGGCCACTTCAACTAACATTGAGTCGGAATTGTGACCTGAAATAGAGGCTTGTCATTCGTTACAGATTGTTTTATCTTTATTTTAACTGACACTTGGGGTGGCATGACAGCTAAGTGTTCATAACTGTTGCCCCCCTTTAAACAGTTTCTCAATTTGATTCTGGTCGGAGAAAGCCTCGTTTTCATGTCTCCTTGTTTCATGCACATTTCCTGTGGGTCCACTGGTTTCCCCTACCATTAAACACATGTATACTAGATTAACTGCATGTGTATTTTTGGGTTAAATTCCCAGTGTGGTAGTTTCTAACAACCCTCGGCTGGGTTTGTCCATATCTGACTCTACACCCAACAGTTTTTAGAGTGCACAGGCAACAGAATGGCAGAGACTGATGTTAGGTACAATCCAAGGCTGGTGTTGCAGAGACTGGGGGCGTGTGTGAATGATACCCTAAATTCATAGCGTGTCCTGCCCCACACATATACACACAGAGACAAGCTGACACCCTTCTAACCCCCATTCACACACACACACACACAACACTCTTGCCACCCTGCTCAACACAGGCGTGCAATAAGAAACAAGTCGACAGCTACACAGCAGGCAATATCCCCTGCCTTCAGCCTCAGTGCCTGTTTCGGATGCATCTGGTTAGTAAAAGCTGACAGAGGGCCGGCCATGCCTCAGAGGACAGCAGAATGAGGAATTTCGGCGTTCCTCCACATCACCCCTGAGATGTAGGAAATACAGGAGTGCCCCCCACTCACCCCCCACCCCCAACCCACACACAAACACAACCTGAGATGTGCTCCTAAGATTCCCTGTCACCAGGAATGGAAATCGAAAGCGGCACACACATCCGTTATCTAAATGTTAACTCCAGTGCCCTTCTTGTTGTCACAGGCGGGCGAGGTTAGCCAACACTGGGTGAGGAGCTTTGCTTTGGGCCTCTGCCACACTACAGCCTTCCCAATAGGAAAGGAATGAGTCCAATACAGTCGGAATTTAGCCTCATGAAGGGGTTTGACCTAAAGTGAAAAAAAATCTGTGAAACTTGTCCTGCCTTTGCTGGAGCACAAGTGTCTGTACTTCTAAATACAGAATCCTTTGCTTTTCAGTGTTGGAGGGACTGTAGCCTCATATGAGTAGGAGTTACATGAAACTGTTCAAGTTAATATTTCAGTACACTGCAAAAATCAAAATCTTACCAAGTGTATTTTTCTCATTTCTAGTCCAAATATCTCATCACACTTAAAATAAGACACAATCAGCTAAAGAGGAACTTTTCAGTGAGATATAAGAACTTATTTTTAGACAATAGATCTTGACAATATTATTTCAAGAAATCTTACCAAGATAATTTTCACTTGTTCCATTTACAGATTTTTTTTTTTTTGCTTAATTCAAGCAAAAAAATCTGCCAACGTACTCATATTAGGCAACTCCATGTGAAATTTTCCTGATTGAATTCGATTGAAAATTAACTTGTGATGGATGAAAAAAAAACATACATACATTAATTTACCCTGTGATGGAATGAAACTAAACTACTTTTACTGTCCTTAAGTTTGTCATGTTAGTGACTTTCTTCTTCTTCTGCTTCTTTTCTCTTGAAACTTCTGTCTTTTTTTAAACGTTAAAACCTTTTGGATTAGCTAGATGTAACAAAGAAGCACTGAAACCAACTGACAGTAAATGAAGTGGTTAAAATGAGCTCAACCTCAAGTGTCTACAGCTGTAAAAATGCAACATACCCCATAATGCAGCTGTCAAATCAATCACGCATTACAGTAAAACATCGACAGGGACCATTTTACTGCATAATGACTGCAATGACTGCTTTTACTTTCCATACTTAGAGCACATTTTGTTGATTAAACATATTAGTATTAGGAGTTCTTTCACAGTTCTGTGTCAGGACTGAACTGACTGGAGGGAAAATATATAAATAAACCTCAATTATAGTTTAGTTGTGTCATGAGTTAAGATCACATTATTCTTGGTTGCATATTTATTGGAGACAGGACGTACTGACACGCTTGTGATTCATTCAGCCATGGATGAACCATAAAAGCAGTTTTTATTAGTCTGAAAATATTCCTGCAGTTTAATTTCCGGGGTGAAAAAAGTTGAGGAACCTTTGACCTAGTATGTTCTGTAGGTCATGTTCACATGGCGGTGCTCCTGTAAAGCTCCTGTCCTGTGTGGCGCTGATTAATCACAGCATCATGACATCTGTCTGGCTTCAGCCCAGAAGAGATGTGCGAGGCATGCAGTGTCTCAGCACTTCTTCAGGAGCTGGGAGCAGGATAGATGGGGGGTGAGGCCGAAGGAGGAGACGGCTGGAGACAAGTGGACAGTTGCGTGGACAGACTTGAGACTCGGAAAGCAGTCTGAGGCAGCGCAGGCGGTATTTACGCTCCGACGGCTGCGGGATCTAGGAGCCGGATATATTTAGCTGCTTAGAGATATCATGCTGAGATGAGATTTCAAAGTGAAGTACCTGTTTGAAGATGCATGGCATTCCACAAGGGTGGGCAAGGGCTACTGGGTATAAATCTAGCACCCCTGCACCTGGTGTGAAGACAGGGAGGGAGTGTGACGACTAAGATTTAGAGTGACTTACACACAACTCCCACAAGTGTAAACTACACAGTCATCTATATAAATTTACACACGACTTATGAATGAAAAGATCAAACACATCACAGTTTAGCTCCTTAAACACCTACACTTCTCCACACACTTTTACACATGCGCTTGCAAATACAAAGCGTATATTCAGTTTTACTCTACATTTTCCACTGACTCTCTCCTGTCCTTTTAGATCTAACTTCACTGGATCCTCTTAATATCATTCATCATTTCATCTCATCTTAGGGAGATCCCAGAAGAGCCACAGGGGAGATCGAAATGGCATTATGTAGTCTGTAAGTGTAATCTTTGTCAGTACACAAATTTGCAAAACATGATTTTTAAGCACATGTAATAAAGTATACCATTCACCATCTGTGAAACATTAGTTCTGCGGTATCCATGTACAGCAGATCCTCTGATGAGTGTTAATATGAATATAAACACTTGCTCACTTGCTACTGAGCTTGTGTTGCTTTCATAGGCGTGGACAGAAGCAAAGACACTAAGAAGCCCCTCACTTACACAACTGGTGCCTTTCATTTAACAGTAATACAATATTTTATTCCATGCATTTGCAAAAAAAAAAAAAACAAAAAAAAAACTTCTTAAATTCAATTGACCACTACAAATGACATTTAATAATTTGTCAACATATGAAAATGTTATATAACTCATTTCTAAGGGTCAACTGATAACTTGGTCTGATATTCCACATTTTTATGAATTCCCCAGCTATTATTATCTTTTTTTATCTGACATGATAAAAATGCATTTAACAATCTGCAGAAGATTAAAAATGTGTTTCTCTGGTTATACTGCAGCCTCCTCTGTGTCTATTATCAGTAGCTCTGCTTTCTGCACCATAGTCTGGTTCTGCTGAATTGAGATGTAAATTTCAGTGGAATTAATTTTTTAACATTTTTATAGTTTTATTTATTTTTACTTCATTTATTTTAGGAAACTTAAGGGAGATATTTTGCTCCTTCATTAATTTTTTCTGTTAACTTTATAAGCTCTCTGCACTTGTTTGAAAGTAATTTTTGAAAAAATATGTCTTTTAATTTAAAATATGTTTAATATATTTCACCAAAGTTTTACATTTGTTTATTTTCACTTATGACAGTAAGATGTTCATTTTTACTGCAACTGTACATCAATTCCAAATATTACTTATCATATTAGTGTCCTATCAGAACTGAAAAATCAAATAAATGTCTACACATGTTAATCAAACTAATAACACAAATAACTATATCCAGTTTGTTCCCACTCCCACCACATCTTTACTTAATCATTCATACTTAATCTTTACTTTAAATAATCTCTGTTTCAGTGAAGGGTCTAACTACAGGTTAAACATCAGTAAGTCACCTATCGTATGTTGATGTTTAATCAATGCATGTTAAATATATTTTATATCTACTCAACCCCCTTCCTTGTTTATGCCACAAGCATTTTCCTTCTCTGGATAACACCAAAATAAAGCCTTTTTTTGGGCTTCTCAGTGTCTTTACATGAATCCCCCGACACACACTCTATGTCCATTTGTGGAACAGAGGAATGACTCTCGTGGACTCCCTCTTTGTGAGGAATTTGCTCTGCAGCAGATTAGATTTTCAGGAATCTGCAATGTCAATGACACTTTAGGCAGCTGTGTTAAACAGGGTGGTGTGTGTGTGTGATGGGCTTGCTTTGTAAAGCCACTACTCGCTTATTGCATTTCCCCTGAGCCTCTGACTCATTAATCAAATATTCATACATCCCTTGTAAATACATGGAGAACACAGCCAACCCTCATAGCACTCTGTGCCCCCCAGCACAAGTACTCTTTCATGTTTTTGACAAAAATCCCCATATGTCCAATCCTCTCTCCTGCCTATGAAACTCTTCCTCTTCCTTTCTATCTTTTAAAACAGAAGAATGTCGCTGGTTCTTTGCTTCTTGCATAATTGATGGTTCCTGCTCTGTCCACACAGCTGGTCAGCTGTGCACCTCAAACAACTTCTGATAAATGCAAAGATCAGATGGGGCCTAAATGATGCCTTTATGTGTGTTACCCTTGCTTCTCCATGGTAAAGAGAACAGATGGATTCTTCTTCCTCTCTGTCTGTCCATCCTCACCCTTGCCCTAGCTTCCCCAAAGCAGGGACAGTTCCTTCTTTTAAAAAGCCAGTCCCATCATAATACAAGAATTTGTATTGTACAGGAAAACAGTCCAGCATAGCTCAAGCAAAAGGGGCATCAGACAGATTATCCATGGTAACAGAGCTTTGCACACAAGGATATTTTCTTTTCCTCCACAGAGGAACACAACTGCCGCCAGTGTCATTGGGTCACATTTTTTCCGGTCCCTGGTTAATGGGCTGTAGAGATGGTTAGCACGTACGATTAGTTTTAATCTGCTACATTTGACTGGGAGAGAAAGGGATTGAATACATTTCAACACACCACTGAGGTTTGTATCCAGCACTGAAAATGAAGCAAACTCTTTCTCCCATTGTACCAGAACTGCTTCAAGTAGACCCAATAAGGACCAAAGATATTAAGAAAGTCAGATATTTTCACTTTAATCAACTCTCTTGCATAGTGTGAACCCATTTTACATTGCAGAAATTAATTTCAAGAATTCATTTAAGAAAAACAAGATATGCAGGAAAGCATGTGAGGTTCCGACTCAGAATACTTCAGGGTGTGTGTTAAGAGTGACGCTACTATAAAAGTGTTTAGCAGGAACAGCATTTGATCATTAATTCAGTCACTGCTGTGGCACAGATTTGACATGTCTAATACATTTAGAAATATTTTGGGAAATACTATTAGAAAAGTTCCACAAGGAGTTGTTTTGTGTCAAAAAATAATGCTTAAATGGCTCTGGAAATGTTAACTGCACACAGCATATACAAATAAAAATACTAATATGGACATTATTTACAGCTGTGATGATGTCTCGGTCATATATATTGTCACTATATATAAATTTGACTGCGTATATAACTTAACTATAACTGAATCTGACTTCTGCTGCTGCTCCATTTTTAATTCGACATATCCCGCTGTAAAGGGATTTTAGTGCAAGCAGTGCTTGGTGAGGTATAGTACATATCATGATCCACTTGACCAAATCTCCTGTCATCACTGATCACTAACTGATGCCTAACTTAGTGAAACAATACCACTAAAAACACTCAATTCATGCCACACACACCAGTGTGTATTGCTGCTTAAAGAAAAAAAGAGCTAACAATAAATAGTAAAAGTAATGTTTTGACTTGGCAAACAATTTGTTTGATGAAATGCTTTTGGCAGAAATATTCACAATACTTTGCTCGGTCTATTACAGGTCCCTTGATCCATATTAATTAAAACATTTACCTTGCTCTCCTCCATGTAGTTCAATGCTAACCCAACTGAAAACCTCTGCATAATGTGGCAGTGCTTTGCCAAACAGAAACAGAAAAAAAAAAAAGGGACAACAAATCTCTCCCAAATTGGTTTCTAAGATACGGTATTAAAAATAACATTGTAAAGTGGCTAGTATTCCTGCAGATGTGTCTCTTAGATCATTATTTACAGAAAATACAGAGGTTATTAAATACACCAGAGCACCAAAACACGATGTCAACATTTTAGTTAACCTGTTTTGACCAAAATTGCTTCATGTTAGTTTCAAAGAATTTCTTTCAAAAGCATCATGTGTCTCAACAGTGTCTGACACAAGGCTTTAGATGGCAAACAGTACAATTCATTAAAAAAGGAAGTTCCCTGTCAGTAGTCTGAAATCGTGCTGTCAAAGCAGCACAAAGTCCCCGGTGGTGGTGACCGTCCTCCGGATGAAAGGCCATTCTCTCTTCTCTGGGGTCAGGCCTGCTGACAGGTCATAATCTCTGCCATGACCTTGCATGAAAGTGAACGCTGGGTATTTCTCCCTAGCAGATGGCTGCAGCACCTGAAGAGAAAAAAAAAAAAAAAAAAAAAAAAAAAAAAAAAACAAGACTGGGGTGATATCATTTTTCACATTTAATAACATGCAGCACTGCATTCAGCACTTAACCAAAAAATAAACAGGGATAAAGAGAGATCATAACAATGTTAATACTCAGAAACAGAATAACCTCACAGCAGAAACATGATAAGTTGCAGCAGGGAGGGTTTACAATCTACAGTATCCAATCTGCTGACTGGTGGAAGACTGGAGGCAGATTCATGGCTAAATGGTGCCACCTACTGGACAACTTGTGTAACAATGCCACAACCCTTCCCAGTGCACAAAACAAAAACCATCTGCACATTATATGAAACTAGAATAATGATTGTAAAATTACTAAGCTGCTTTATTAAAGTGATTTCTAAGTCGTTTTCTCTGGCAGTATCACTCACCTTTGATAACTCCTGGCTGATTCTCTCATAGTCTTTGACATTTCTAGAGTAAAATCCTATGGTGCAGCTTGGGTCCATCTTGCTGAAAGGCATCTTCTTTGGTGAGGGGCAATGATATGACTAGACAAAAACAAAATAAGTATATAAAAAATATTTATCAAGCTGACGAGTGATGCAATGTTCAGCTACAGCTGCAGGACATGCACACTCACACAGTGGCAGCATTCACACTGAATAAGCTGTACTGAGCAGCACTTGATGAATGAAATCCCATTTACCTGCTGTCACAGTGTCCATAAATGTACAACCCTGGTGTGTTGTCATATTGTATGCAACAGCATGTGAAAGCATAAAACAAAGTTGCTGTATGGTGCTATGTGTAGATTTTTATATATGAGTCCTGAAATATTCAGACTCACAGTATCGGATTCTATATTTGCCGTATTTCTCATGTGTCAGCTTCACACATCTGAGCAGCAAATAAATCAACAGATGCGGGCTTAGTAATTGGGCCGTGGGTCTGCTTTAAGATTCATACCTTTAAGTACTAATAGGAATGATTAAATTCACATTACTGGGGCCCCAGTCAGCTCGTCTGTGTAATTTCACATTACCTGGAGAGGGAAATCGCTGGTGCTGACATCCACAAAAGACTGACAGTAATGAGGATCCATGTAAATCAAGCAGTCATCTGCAAGGACAAAACAAAAGACAAGTTATTCAAAAACATCGGATTATTACAAAAACGCGCGTTTGCCAATTTCTATGCAGAGTAGCTCAAAGTCACCTGCTCAGCCTACTGTTAGGCTTCTGTGCGTCAAATATGCCTCCCAGAAGGTTGTTGCTTTTTAATATCCACCAGGGTGGATTAAACTCTGCATAATCAGATGCGTTTGTACAACACATTCTTTACACCCACAAAAAAGAGGTTGTCATTTAATTTTTGTGTGGGGGAATTACTTTTACAAACACGCAATTATATTCGACCATTTGCATATGATAAATGCTGTGCTGAGCTGTGCCTTGGCAGCGAGAATGTATTGCTTGTCATTTAGACATCATCCACCACTGTATTTCAAATTGGTAAAATGTAAATGTGTAAATATTGACTGCCAAGATGTACAACTGAAGGTTCCTCCTGGCTCCTGAAGGTGATGAAGAGTGGCTCACTTTGGGGTCCGGATGAAATTTAATGCATGCTTCCTATGGAAATCAATTACTGCTCACAACTTGGGAGGTTTACTTGTGATAAATGGGTGAGGCTTTGATGGGTCAGAGAGAATAAAGTAAGCCCTGCTTCACTTGCCTCCATTTCCACTCCTCTCCGTTTTCCTCATGCAAACAGGAATACATTAACTTACTTTGTCTCTTCACGTAAGAAGGGTATATTATGCAAAATAATCTGTTATTCGCACCACCTCTCTCTGTGTGTCTTTCTCTGTTTTCCATTACACCAACACTAACCTTGAAATCCTACAAAGTAGCAGGCCTGTTTGGGTTTCCCTCCAATGATGCCTAAGCAGTACTCCAGACTTAGTATGCTCTAAACATAGAGGATAGACAAACATACATTACATCTTTAATATTTTCATTTTCCTATTTACAATATGTTAAATATATTTGCTGACATTACCATAAAGTATATTTTGCATAGTATACCTTTGCGAAGTTAAAGTATTCAGGGTTTGTCTTCTCTCCTCCTAGCCTCACAGGGATGAGGATGATGACCGCCCGGTTGTCTGGTGGACTGGAAGCAGACATTTGTTCATCGCATGAAGGAGGAGCGTCTGATTTGGCAGCAGGGTCATGCCCTGCTCTTGGCACCCTGTGGCTGTCGATAACATCAGCACTGTACACTATGGAGGATCAATAACACAAAGGTCAAACCAGGGTCATTTTTCTGTCTGCTTGTCTATCCGTCTGTCAGTCTATTAGAACTTTCCAGTCTGAAGGCTCTCGGTCCATAAGTAATGCCTTTTTGTAGCCACATTTGATGTATATTTTGTCTAGGATTCCTCTTTGGGAAGTTATGAAATATGTCTGACATAATCTGATACAGACAGGTCACAAATTAAAGGACAAAAGTTGCCTTATGACACCTACAGACTGTGAGATTTAACCCTTTCATGTATAGCGGTCACTGCAGTGGACAGCTATTCAAAGCCGTTCTCTTTTATATACATGATTGTATTATTTTACTTCCATATCAACCAACATGGTGGATCATCCCATACACTGACATTCAGACCATTACTGTTACTTTGCGGTTATTCATAAACCTGATCTGCACTAACATGTGTGAGTGTAAATCAAGTGCTTGCTATTGTTATTACGCTGTAATTAACAGGGATTTTTTTTTAACAAAAAGGTTTTTTTTTTGCATATTAACTCCATAAAGTGAATAATAACTAGTATTAGAGTTAAAATGTGACAAAACATCAGGGAAAAAAATTTATATTTCACAGTTTTCACACAATACATCAGTAAATACATGTTTCTTTGCTTCAAAAATTAAATGCATGGTGTCCAGCTGAGTGGACATTTTTGCAACTTTATGAAAAATAGGTTCATAAAAGATGTTCAATCACATAGTTTTTTTCATCTCTAAAGAGGAATAAAAACACTAAGGGAAAAAAAATTGTGCTTAAGGTTCTCATAGTTCATGCATGAAAGTCATGTTTATTGCAAAATATGATGTTCAACATAACTGGGCTAAATTTACTATGACAGTAAGTATAATGTAAGTACACTGTATGACAATAACGCATACTGCTGACTATGATGCAAGTAAATATACTATAATAAAATGTCATTCCTGCGCATCATCCATTTGGGTCACTGTAGTGGTAAACAGGCACTGATCATTTCCCACTGCCTATTGATTGGTTGGTTAACGGATATAAAGTAGAAGGCGGCAATACGTGACAGTAGATAACACCACAATACATTCATATTGGCCAGCTTTCCTCAAAGGACACTCAAAAATGCACCGTGTATACCAGTCTGTAGTTCGGTACTGAGCCAGCACATGAACACTCCACAACAGCTCCGGTGCACCCTGACATTTATTTTACAAGTGTCTTAAATATCTTGGCACTTTCAGTTGCTTATTGTTCCTATCATAGCAATCAAACTGAATTACTCTACACAACATGCACTTTTATTCAGTAATGCAAATACTGTACTGGAGGTATCATGACCAATTGATTAATTTATTCTTTTTCATTTAGGACTTCACACAAACATATCTTCTTGACTGAGAAGACAAACATGATTCAGAAGCAAGGCTTTTGCAGTTAAGAGGAGGTCGGACTCGGAGGTAGTAGATATGAAATGGATGTTTGTGGGAAAATAGACACAGCAAAATTCCTGTCACCACTCTCTTCAGCTCCACAGCCTCACAGAGATGGGAACAGAGAAATGGTGGAAGAAGAAGGGTCAGTTTGGGCATTGGGCCAAGTATCCTGCTTTATCAACAGTAGGCTCATCTTTCATACCTGTGCAGTCCTGGGAGACATAGGCAGTTATACCCGCCAAGACAGGGTCCATCGCTTCTTCAACAGCTTTCCTAAGAGATAGAGAATGAAAGATTTCATAGATAAAAGTAAGTATGTAGTATGCCAGTTCTGCACAATGGGTGAAAAAACTAATGCACGTGCCAATATTTGACTTACTTGAGGATGTGTGCCACAATAGCAGGTCCGTACCAGTCTCCGGCCTGTTTCCCCATTGTCAGGCCTAAGCGGACCAGCCTGTGAAGACCCAGATGCGCAGAGGGACTGTCCCCAAACCAGGACACCAAAGTGCGGTGATACATGTCTTTCAAATGTGAATCTGCCTCTTCTGCAGATCCGAGACCCTGGGATGGGTTCATGGTTGGTGATCCAGGACTAGGTGGGCTATGGGAGCCCTGCAGAGAGGACTCCAGAGACGCAACCAGACGTTTGGCTGCAACAGTCGTCCACGTCTCTGTGTCTAAAGGTTGCAGTGTCAGTGCCTCTGACCATGTCCAATCTGTGGAGGAATAAATCTCATAAATAAACAAATAAATAACAAATATAAAAAATAACATATACACTAAGCATTAGTGATCAAAGATTGAAAGTTTAACTGTGAATTCAATAATTCAATTGATAAACCAAGTTATGATACACAGGAAAATTACTATCCTTTAGTGAATTTGACATGTATATTAACAAAAGAATATTACAAATATTTAGGTGATATTTAGGTAATGAAATGTTATGCAATAGTAAATTAAAAGTTAATTAATTTCTTTTAAGACTAACACTAATATTGACACCAGAACAATTACTTTTAAAAACATTTAAAATTCTCAGTTTGGTCTGAAATTAAATAAGAGGTTTGCTTATGTTCTGAAGTCTAACCTGAAAACACAGACAAATTACTAAACCGGTCCAGACATACACAAGTAAAAGATATAATTTCAGTAATGAAAAGACCATAGGTTTTCCAAATGTCCTACACATAATGCAAAACGATAAAAAGCACTTAATTTCTCTGAGCATGTTCATTCAGGATCATCACTAAAGGTCTTTCAGAACTTGAGAAATTAAAGGTTTTGACTTAAACTGGGAGAACCTTGTGTGCTTCAGTGACGGAGTAGGTGTCATTCTGTTCAATTATAAGTTTGAGTGTCTCAGTATTTCACTTTAACAGTGCCTTAGCCTTACAAACAGGGTGGGAGCTCAAGGCGGAGACAATGGGAGTGGCCCAGGCTATAAAATGGGCCAGAGTAGAGACTAAAGCATTAACAAAATGACCTTGAGTGAAAAAGTGAATCAAAGTGAAATTGATCAATAAATATCCTTAAGTGGTCATTAGTCATTTTATAGAGAAATATTTCATTAGTGACATATTCTAGATTTGACAGAAGAACAAGTTTTAAATATTGTTTTCTAAATGACTGCATTAAACTGGCACTCATCTCATTATGTGGACCCATAAAGTGTAGGACACTTCAGAGACAATAGATCTCTGAAAGATATGAGGAATTCACTCATTTTAAATGGCTTGCATCAACTACATTAAACTTTCTGTTTGAGGATGAGAATGAAGAAACTCTGGTTTCATACTTAGAAAAAAAGAAACTTCTTACCACTCCATGAATATTTGACAAATTATTCCTTCACTATGAGGTTTGAGATTATCTTTGAAACTAGTGCGCATTTCTCTGTGCTCACTGAAAATACATGTTTAATGCACTTGTATAAAAGAAATCAAGGTTCCTGCACATTACTTATAAATATGATTTCTGACCAACCACTCATTTGCTGAGATATAACCTAGACGACCATTGGACATACATTAACAGCTTAGACAAGGGGTGCCAGCATGGACGCTAACTAATATACTGCTGTAATTTTGATGGGGGTAGTATCAAAATTTGTTTTGCAAGGTCTTGTTTATCACAAAATGTAATTTGGTATTTTAATACATTAGTTTGCATCCAAAGTCACATGCTACCACTAACAGGATATTCAAAAGAGGCACCAATGTGTGACCAATAATGGTCTATGTGATAAAATTATTTGCTTTAATCAAAAGACCATGATGGTTATGAGGACAGTTCCCTGTTAGATACATTTCTCTGACCAAAAAAATGAAAGTGCTGAAAATATTGTAAATATAGCAAATTGAAACATAAACTAATTTTACATTTTTATTTAGAAAAACCCTAAAAAGCTAACTTTTCATAAAGAATACATTGTTCCAGCAGTTAAACCAAAATGGGCAGTACATTATTGACAAATTTAAAGAAAATATGACTCATATGCAAGTTGTAAGAAAAGTTTTAACTCTGAACTCTGCTCACCTCTGCCCAGTAAATGCAGTACAAGTCCCTGAGCCAGCATCATCTGTCCAGCTCTGAGCATGCATCCCCAGCCACAGTCTGACGTCAGTGTGGAGCCAGGCAGAGGAGGGAATTCCTCTCTGTAGGTCAGCCACAGTCTGGATGCAAAATCCCTCCGGAAAGCCTCCACATTTCCCATGGCAAAGTTCTCATCTGACGCCTCACTGCAGGCCTCGGTAAGACTGTCATCATCTGAGGCAAATAAACTGAATATGATCTACCTAGGATTTACACATAAGTTTTGTATAATATGTGGTTGAAACTAAAATATGATCAGCAGATTAAAAACTGTTTTATGTATTCATCACAAATTATATGAATGTTACCGAAGTAAAGAGGTCTGAATCAACGTCAGACTCATTAAGAAAGTGAAGCCAAAAGAGTGAGTTTCCTCAAAGTCCATAAATAGCACTATGTTTCTCACACCACATGCTGCTGAGAGCTTTTGTTCCGTTTGTGCTATTTTTACTTTCTTCTGCAAAGTCAAGACCTGATTATTAGTGTGTGTCTGTGAACTTGAGTACGCTGTGTGTGTTTGTTATTGTGCATACCTTCAGCCTTAAAATGGTAACATTTACCCAGAAGAAGCACAGGGGAATTTCTACTGAATGAGGTCTTTGACTTCAGAGCCCAACCTGCAAAACAGACAGTAAAGGCACCATATACCACAGTTTGGATTTTAAGAAAAGGAAACCTAAACATCCTATTTACTCACTTGACTGACACACCTACACTGTAACACCCATCATTCAATGTGTTGGCACGGTCCCAAGGATCCTGCCCTCTACAGTATTTCTGCTACACACAGGGCGCAACACAACTATTAAGTTTTTAAAAGAGAACAACAGCAAAACAGAACCTTTTCTCCGGGCAAAGTACGCAATGTAGGACACAATCCAGTGAGGATAGTAAGACAGAGGGCTATTTAAAGGACTGACTCAACAGCAGTAGGTTATTGTCTCACTGAATTGTGATGTTTTTGTTACTTTGTCCAGTCCTCTATGTACTGCTCATGCTAAATCCATCACTGCAGTTTTCATCAATTTAGTCAACCTGACAATTTATCCTAGCTAAGCTGTTGACATGAAGTTATGCAGGAGCCTACATGCACAAAGCAAAACAGCACAACATGAAGACATTAAAAGCAGAGGACACAGCTGGTGTGTGTGTGTGTGTGTGTGTGTGTGTGTGTGTGTGTGCGTGTGTGTGTGTGTGTGTGTGTGTGTGTGTGTGTGT
>JAPQRP010000020.1:3682939-3734315 GCA_037367295.1 Apogon hyalosoma
GTGTGTCGGCCTCAGAAATATTACTTACTGTACTTCACATTGTGCCACACTGACATGAACTTGGTCTTCAATTTTTCCACCTCGTCGCTCCCACTGTTCTCCATTTGGTCCATTTAAGGATGGGACCCATTCCCTCACAGCATACAAATCCTTCAGTACACACACAGATAGTCACTCAGTGTAGTGTAGAGAATCACAGAAAATAAATAATCACTACAATCTGCGCTTGCATCGAGCGCATCGTTACCTCAGACCTTCTTCGATCCAGCTTTTTCAATTCGCAGCTACTTTGTGGCTCTGTACTAAAGTTATACCGTGTTATGCAAATCATTTAGCACACACTGTACCGTTCATGACTTGCTGTTTAACTTCACACTGTCCTGCGACGGCTAATGTTTACACTTTGAGGAAGTAGAGCAGTCAAATCGCCGGCTCTCGCGATGTTTTCACCAGAATACGCGAGAGGTTAGGCTGTGTGGAGGCTTGATTTATAGATTACGACAAACCGAATGGGCGGTGTTTCAGGCGTTCGACATCGGAATTGTCTTTTATAGGTAAGTACTCCGCCCCTCTGGCACATGATTGGCTTCAAAACATGCACCTAGGCGTGGATCGTTATCAGGTGAAGCCTAATTATGTAGCCTGCAACGTTTCAGTAATCAGCGCTCAATCATCTTTTTTTTTTTTTTTTTTTTTAAGTCAGCCTTAAAACAAAGTAGGCCAAGTGACTGATCTGTGTGAAAGTTATACAGAGATTTAATAATTATAAAAGTTGTATGAATATAATTATATAATCATATAAGTGTCACATACGTATAAAATCAAAAATATTTCTACCCCTGTTCTCTGGTTACAATTTAATACAATTGTTAAATGTCATGTGAGCCATACTTTTGTTCACACTAAACTTGGGGAAAACATGTCAAATATTACACGAGTTGAATGAGCTCCAAAACTGGGAAACTACATTCCTTATTTCACTGGAACGCTTTAAAAGTGTTTGTTTTCTATAGCTAATATAAAATGTCTGTTAATTTTGAGAACATCTGTATTCGACAAGTTTGCTATACACAGGCAATATTTCAGTCATCAGTGCTGTGAGCTCTATCAAGATTTTTAAATTAAGCTAAGTCACTGAACTGTGTAAGAGTTGTACAAAGATTGTATAATTATTCAAATTAGTTAATTAATAGTTAATTAGTTATTTGCAGTAAAGAAAAAAAATTTAATAACTAAACATTAAACTGTAAATACATTTATAATCCAAAGAATACACAGTCCTCATTTTGTTGGCTAAACAACATAGATTCTTAATTTAGCATTTTTAATAGTCATAAAATCATAAAATTATGTATGCAAAGCAGCCTGTTTACCTCTGTTCTCTGGTTACAGTTAAATAGCAAACAAGTCTTAAAATGTCAGATGACTGGACATATCTGTACTTCTGTTCACCCTAGACTTGGTGAAAATTTTTTAAAATACTTAAGTTGAATGGAATGATGTGGTTACATTCCCTATTTCACTGAGTCATTTTAAATGCACAAATTGAAGAAGACATTTTTAAGTTTTGGTCCAGATTATTTCACAGATGTACCCCTCTAACAGAGATACACTGGCTTTTTATGTTTGTTCTACACTTAATTTTCTTGAAGATTTTTAACTCCTCTTAAATTATAATTATTAATTTCAGTGAATTATGTGTCTGTCTATGCTTACACTGCTCATTTGTTATGTCCAGGTTGTACACAAGCACAGTCAATAGTAATGACATCTGTAAATGAATGAATGATTAAATAGAAAAAAATATTTTTACATGGTAAAAGTGACACTCTTCCTGAATGTCAGAAGAAAAAAAATTAAGTCAGAATTCTGACTTTTTTTTTTTTAGAATTCTGACTTTAATCTCAGAATTCTGACTTTAATCTCAGAATTCCGACTTTTTTCTCGGAATTCTGACTTTGTTCTTGGAATTCTGACTTTAATCTCAGAATTCTGACTTTAGTCTCAGAATTCTGACTTTTTTCTCAGAATGATGATAAAAAAAAGGACCTTTTTTTTCAGTGGGTCTGGGATACAAAACAATAATAACAAATAATACAAAACAGTAACGACAAATGTCAAAATATAGTTTTACATGGGACAAATATCATGGCGTTGGTTATTTTGGTTTAAATTGTTATCTTTGCTTCTAAAGTACCCCAGAAATAGTTTTTACTAAATTTCTCTCAACGTTGATTTTTTTTTTCTTATGTCTGTTTTTATTTTTTTCTTCCATACATTACCTTCATTTCTCAGATGCAATATAACGGGGTACTGTAAAGCCTTGAATACAGTGTGCAGTACAGTACGATGTCTATTTTTTTTTTTTTGTTATTGGGTGTGTTCTGTTGCGTCCCATTACAGTTTTTACGGTAACCATCCCATTCTCCCGTTTTCCCTGTGGCAGTAGTGAGTGTGTGGAAAGCGGAGTCTGCCTGCCCGCTGCCTGCCTGCCTGCCTGCCTGCCTGGGAATTCAGCTAAAGCACATCCGCGGCCACTGCCATGGCTGAACGCCGCGCCTTCGCCCAAAAAATCAGCAGGTAAAGACCCGTCAGAGGCGAATGTGGCTCTTTGTCGCTTCCATGTAGGTCGCTGTCAGACCACCGCCGAGTGGAGGAACCCTGTGGAGGAGGCCCGGCCGCCAGCGCAGCCTGCCTGCTCCGAGCTAGCCGCTTGTTAGCCATGTCGGCAAGAGATGCTCAGACCCACCCAGACAGACAGCGACACGGCTACTAGCTACCACCCTTCCACCCCTAAAAAGCTAACAAAGAGACTATCTGTAATATGGTTGAGAACACCGTGGAGGTTTTCCGTTACTGTCCACACCAGCGAGGATTTATCTGCTAAATGAAAACCGTTAATTTGGGGCTGTTAGCTATGTTGGTTAGCTAACGATGGGCAGCTAGGTACAGCTGGCACTGGTAGGGATGTGACTGAACTTTGTTGAGCGATGTTTACACTAAGACGACTCCTGAAATGTCAGATATCTGTAATAGTAAGTCTGAGAACATTAGCCCCCCCTCCGACAGCTTACAAACAGCGGCAGTCTAAGCTCTTCCCAGTCTCTCAGACAGATCAAGGTAATGTTCTTAACAAAGGGCTTTGTGCTAGCTGTCAAATACTATCAACCCATTCATTTGGATAGGTATCAGTGTTTATAAGCGCTGTCATGGCTGATAATTTAATACACTAATAACTGTTTTTGGCCCAGTCTCTGTCATTCGTTGGACAAAATTAACACGACTTTAACCCATAAAGACCCAGTGTTATTTTTGTGGTAGTTGTCAAATAAATTTCTCTCTTTTTTTTTTTTTTTTTTTTCTAATATTATCCTGTATATTTTGCATTTTTAAGTTAAAATCAGGTATTTTCCTGTATTTAACGTACTGATTATGTAGTAAAGTTGAGGGTTATTATATCCAAAACAGAGAAAACTGAAGCAAAAGGATACATTTTTCTGCAAAACATATCATAAACTGAGCCTAAAATAAGCATCTTCAACCACTGTCATTTATTAAACTCCATGGGTTTTATTGGTGAATCAACGTTGTAGAAGATGATGGTGTTTCCATGGTAACTACAGAGCCTCTGAACAAATGGGTCATATCTGATCATGAAAACGTGACAAACTGTATTTTACACCAATTATTTACATGTATTGATAGGTTTAATTGATCGTCAGGTATTAAACATTTTATATCAGTAAATGATTATGGTCACTGGTGGGCGTTTGGGTCTTTATGGGTTAAGAACAACAACAACAAAAACTATCATAATGATCATGTGAATTTACTTCTGAAATTGAAGTTTAATCCCCCCAATTACTTCAACCTTAGGTGTAACAGTTACAAAGGGTCATCATTTAGATTTTTAGTGCTGGCAGTAGTGCACTGTACTGAATATAATGCCATTAAACACAGATGACTTGACATGCACAGGATAATGGTAGAAGTACTTGACTGTATAATTTTCTAATTTGCAGTGGATTAAGTTGTGGCAGCCAGTGACTCACAAATGCAAAATTGCAATTTTTCTTTGTAGTTATTGCACAAACTTTGCAAACTTGGTGATTGTAACAAAAACAGTGTATTCGCACCAAACCTTTACAAGTGATGGCATTCTGTTTTGCAGATGCCTGTGATATTATATTCTGCAGAATCATTTTTAAAATCTCTCTAAATATGCATGTTCTTAGAAAAGTGGGTGTTGTTTTTCTGCGTGTGTTTTTAATTTAGAGGTGAAAAAATATCTGTTGATCCTCTTGAAATGAGCAGACTCTAAGCAACTGTAGTCATACGCTGAGGTAAAATTAGTGACTTGAAGTGCCTGCAGCTTTGCACAGAAATCACATGCTTGAGTTAAATGGTTTGCTTTAATATTCTTAGTTTGACTGGACATTTTATTTTTTTCATTGGAGCTGTTTTCAACCTCTACTTAAAAGATAGTCGCACCACTGTATGATTAACTACTACTTCCTCTGTAGTGACTAGTGATAAGTAAAGATCGGTGATGAGGCACTGGGGATGACTATGGAATGTGTTTGTCGGCTCAGCGCTTCTGCCCTTCTCCACTGGTGATAACTCTGCACTGCAGAGCCCACTGGGTCCTTTTTACAGTATATTATCACACTCATCTTAAGAGAGAAAGTCGGGTCACTATGCTGCTTTCATTTTGTCTACCTTCTCAAGATGAGCTTGGGCACTTCTGTTTTTATTTACGTTTGGTTTCCATAGATTATCTTGGCTTCTGTTATTACATTCTGTATTTATGGTGAAAATAAGAGATCAGATCATTACACCAGCATAGAAAAACTGCTTTGGGGAAAACAGTTCTGTCTGTGAGTGACTCACAGCTAACCCTTGCTCTCCATTGTAGTAATCGTAGCCATCAAACCAGTTGTTTATATATTGCTTTCAGAATGAAAAGTGAAGACAGCTTGTTGGTAGAAAGAAAAGTGTATGTTGGATTTTATATCCTCTGTGTTTCCTGTGCTACATTTGTCTTTTTCTGTACTGGTTTTATTTGTTACTTCTTGCAGTATTGTTGTTTTGTTCAAGGTAAAAGTCTCAGAGTGGTCTTCTTGGTGACTTCAGTGATTTAAGGTGCATGTGTATGTGTGAAACTGTAGTAGTTGTCGGACACCAAGAGTTTTGTGTAAGAAATAAAACAGCTCTCTAAGGTGACACAGTAAAGCTATGAGCAGAGACGCAATGAAAAACCTCCAAAAGCATCTCCATCTTTGCCAGAAATGTGGCTCAGTAGTTAAGTGAACTTTTGGAAAATCTTGTGAGTATTTTCCATGAATGATAATTTATTTAGATTATATAGCTCTAAGCCTTGCTGGACAATAAATGTAGATAGGATCATCCTTAACAGCTTAATTATAAGGCTTTGAATCAATTAATGTCTTTTCTTCTAAAAATGTTTTGTGCTTATTAATTGTTAGCCATTGGAATGGGGGCAAATGCATAATAATTACAGCTGATCCTGCAACATGCCTTTTAATTTTCATTGCTCATCCAGTTGCATTAGTGCAGCTTCCCCTTTTAATACTGATACAGGAGTTTTCTTTTACTGCAAGCTTATGAAACTTGAGCTGTTCCACTCTTTGACATTTTGCTCTTCATAAAAGAAACACAAACTCATGATGTTTTCCTCTTCAGTTACAGTGGTTTGTGATGGCATCATTTATCCCACTGTATTGACTTTGATGTACAAATTAATTTGTGTAATCATCTCTATAATGATCCTATTCCTTATTGTGAAACCTTTCAATAATTTTGGGTTTTTCATCCAGTTTGTTGGTCAGTGATACCTTTTAAATATTGATAGATTGCATTCTGTTTTACTCTTCTTTTCAGGACTGTGGCAGCAGAGGTCAGGAAGCAGATAGCTGGCCAGTATGGAGGCTCCCCACAGCTCTTCAAAAACCTCAACGTCGGTACTACAACAAGTAACACAGTGAGTAGTTTTTGAGACTGAAAGGCCTGAACCTGTCTCTGACATCTGTACCTGAACTAACACTACTTTTAAAGGTCATAGAAAGCAATTGGATGGAACAATTAATTAAAGTATTCTCAATATCACAGCACAGTTAAATTCAATATCCAAATTGCAGAAGCTGTATGTTTTCATAAATAAAATGTGTCACAACATTCCATTATAAGTGAAACATTGTGGTGCGACCGATATGCTCCGGCCTGTAAATTCTATTCTCCAGAGTGAAAAGAACATGTTTGTTTGGTACAGAGAGAGCATGTGAGTGATACATGTGAGGAGATAAAATATAAAAAATATACATAATCTGGTTGAAATCCATATAGCTTTGAAGTACATGAGGATCTAATTATCACTGACTCTGTCGGATATCTAATAGAAAAATGGACTAGTAAAAATGGTGTTAGTGACAGTTCAGGGTGTTGTTTATGTTATTCATGACATTAACACTTTCACTGAGTAATACACAAGAAAGCTTTGTAGTGTTGTGTCAAAAACTGATGGTATCGCCCACTTTCTATACATTCTTTTATCTGGATTAGTTAATTGTACATAACCTTCCCTTTCCTTTGAAATGTGCCATTTGCAAAGACACATTTACAGTTTTATCTTAATTAGACATGATATGTACATGGTTGCAGGAAAGACTACAGCACTGTTTCTAATGTTTTATATTTTGTTCTGTCTTGTATTTGCTAACTAGAATGTAAGGAATATGATTTACAGATAGGTTATTTATAAAAATAAAGAAATAATTTCTTTATAATTATCCTTATTATTACCTGTCTTCACTAGCTCTTTTCCCCTAGACTATTATCAATTCAGTCCTTTTCAGTTTAAATAACTTAAAACTGATACAATCAGTTGTTAGCAAAATTAATGAATAATAATGGTTCTTAAGTATGGTCCCTGATGGAAAAACACAAATTATCTGTGTTCATTCATCAGCCTTAAATGCATAATGCCACATTAATAACCTTCTACAACCCTGGTACTGCCTAATACTATAATTAGATGTTTGGCTGACTGTTGCACACTATAATATACGTAATATGATGCAACCAATCATAGACTGGTTACATAGCAGGATTTACCTTCGGTTTCAGAGGTATTGAGCTCTGGAGATGGTTTTAGGGTGGAGAAATGTTTGGTTGTGTGCTTTCCTCAGTTCTCCTCCAATGCTTTTTGTTTGTCAAATATGTTGTGGAACAAACATTTGCTGAAGCAGATTAACTGTCTGCTGAGATGCTTTTGTGATCTGTGATAAAAGAAGTCTTAAACTGGGCTGTTTGGGGAATAAAGGGACTGGGTTTTGGCATTCTCAAGATTCATTTGTTTGTATCTGTTGTTTTGGGTAGCTAAATGTGCAACTGTATAGTGTTGCTTTTAAATGAAAGCAAATGAATGATGTGCTTGTTATATTTTGAAATATTTATTTGACAGGAGGACATCAGAAGCCCTCTATTAGATTGAAGCCTTGCTCTGTTGAAATGAATTAATGTCCAGTGCAGTTTTTTTGATTCACCCCGTTTCATAGACATATGCTCTTCAACATATTTGTTAGTTTGTTGGTAGACTAACGTTAAGGTGTGCATACTGATACTAGTTTGTAAATTTGGGCACTTGATTTGATGTTTCAGCATGTTTTTAGGGGACAACCATGAACTGCAGTGTCCACAGTTTATATTTAGCTCGAGGCATCTGTTGCGTGTTGAGATAAGGCTGTTATTTTCTAAATCCAGCAAGGGATGAGCATTAATTAGCCTGTTCACCACATCCCATCTCTTCTGTAGTGGTTACAAGTGTTTGAGACTAGACAGTATATTTGCCAAGGGGGTAGTGGTATTTAACCTTCAACAGCCTTGAGTCAACACCAGCAAACACCCCGTCTATCTCCCTTAATTAGACTACAGTTGGCTTTTAATTAAACTGTGAAAAGTATTTTGCTCTTAGTTCTCAGGAGGAGAGAATGACAAACACACACATACTCACACTCATTCTCGTACTGAAGCTGTTGAAATGAAGACTCCCTCTGGGTTCCTCGTTTTAGAAGCAGACTATGACCTGTGAAACCATTACCCTCTGCTTGAAGCACACTGGCATGCTTGAAACAGTTTCAGGGCATTTGAAATTTATTTACCTTGTCATGGATGTTTTTTTGGAGTTGGAATTAACCCATAAAGACCCAGACATCACTGTTGACCAAAAGCTTCTACTGATCTAAACTGCTCATCCACTAATCCTATCAATCCATGTAAATAATTGGTGTAAAATGGAGTTGATCATCAGATATGACCCGTTTCGATGTTCAGAGGCTCCGTAGCGAATGTGGAAACACTGTCACCTTCTACAACATTGATTCACCAGTAAAATCCATGGAGTTAGATCAATGACCGTGGATGGAGACACTTGTTTTTATGTTTAGTTAATGATAGATTTTACTGAACAAGTCACTTTTTCTTCTTTTTTTTTTTCCTGTTTTGATATAGTAGCCTCTAACTTTACCCTGAGCTTTTATGAACATCTACATGATCAATTAATTAAGCATAGGAAAATACATGATTTTAATTGGAAAAAATGCTAATTCAGAAGATAATATTATAATAAATGGTGATAAATCATTTAGGAAAGGTTAAATAGAGAGAAAAAATCATTTGGGAAATGCCACAAAAGTCACACTGGGTCCTTATGGGTTAAAGATGATCTTCTAAGTAGCACTGATATATCAGAAATCACCTTATATTTTGGATCTTTGTTGTTGCAATGAGTAATCACACAGCTGAGTATTGTATTAAAACCCTGCAGGCTTTGGAGGTTGAAATCAACCTCTAAAACCCTGCAGGCTTTGGAGGTTGAAATCAACCTCTTAAAACATTTGCCAAGAGCTGAGTTCATGAAGAGTTCACCAAGACTTTTATATACAATAAACTATATCTGCAGCTAATTATTATTTTACTGTCGATTCTGTTAATATGTTGATTTTTAATTTTTTTGATAATTTGTGCAGTAAAAATACTAAACTGATTTTCAAAATAATCAACAAATTAATCCACTATTTAATGACTAATTGAGTAATATACTGTGCAATTGGTACAGGGCTACAGTACAATTTGGAAGAAAAATGTACATCTGACTACTTCAACACAGATTATTAATGATTTCCCTTCCTTGTGATCTTTTTTGTTTCTCTCATCAACCATCAGGTTCCCCTCACAGAGGCGGTGGAGCCTGTAGATTTTGAAGAGTACCTCATCACTCACCCTCCCATCGTTGAATCGGGTCCCCTGAGAGATCTGATTGAATTTCCCCCAGATGACATTGAGGTCATCTACACACCTAGAGAATGTCGCACAGTGGTACAAGCTGTCCCAGAGGAAGGGTAAGGGTGCCGATGGAGGCCGACGTAGCCACTGTAGCGCTGATTGCAGTCTCATATTATGTTTACTGAGGCTGTTTTACTCTAGATCATTTTGAATGCTCCAAACAGAGGACTGCATGAAGTCTGGCTTTCATTGCAAATTAATGGACTCTTGAGGTTTTAATGTGGCTTGCTTTAATACAGACATATCCATATTTTAATATTAGAAAAAAAAAAATTCTGTCTTAAATTTGTTCTTAGCATTTACTCTGTATAAAATCAGTTAACCAAATGTTAGTTTTTTTTCTAGTGATGTTTGTCAGAACTTTAAATTACAGTTAACAATTTCATTTGGTATCTCATTCCAGACACTTAGGTTTTCAGAAAAGGCAGCATCAACACTGTTCTTTTCTCTGTGATGTGTCAGAAGAGTTAATCACCTCATATTAATTCCTACACTCTAAAAAAGTTAAAATCTGACTGTACTATTACAATAAAGCTGTTTTGACAGATTGAGTGTTTCTGGCTTCAGGGACACGGATCCTCATGTCAGAGACTGTGTCAGATCCTACACAGAAGACTGGGCCATCGTCAACAGAAAGTGAGTCTTCATTGTCTTTATCATATAATCCCACTTGTTAACTAGTGGAAATTCAGAGACAATCTGTGTGGTATTGTGACTTTATTCAGAACCAACATTAAGCAAAACGTTTGGATTGCTTGTGTCTTTAGGTATCACAAACTCGGTACGGGATTTAATCCAAATGCCCTTGATAAGCAGAAAGAGCGTCAGAAAGGCCTCCCTAAACAAGTGTTTGAGGCTGATGAGATGCCAGAGAGCAGCAGCTACCAGGATGACCAGGTACCACATCTTTCAGTATTAATCTGTTATTATCTGTTGGTCTACACTGATGGAATGGAGTGTCAGTGTAAACTTCAGGTAAAAAATGGAATCAAAGTTCATTGGTATTGTTTGGTATCCCTTTTGGAGTAATGTCTTAATTAGAGTTCAGGTTTATTGTTAAACCCCAGTTCACATTTTCAGATTGTTGACTTTGGTTGAACATATATTATTCGGTAAATATTCTGTGTGTTTGAATTGATCTGCCCTGGGCATTCACTGTATGCTCATCTTGTAGGATGACCTGAAGCGAAGGTCGATGTCCATAGATGACACTCCTCGGGGCAGCTGGGCCTGCAGCATCTTTGACTTGAAGAATTCTCTGCCTGACGCGCTCCTCCCTCACCTCCTTGACCGCGCCCCTAATGAGGAGATTGACAGGCACAATGAAGACCAGCGCAAGGCAAACCGCCACCGTGAACTCTTTGCTCTGCACCCCGCCCTTGATGAGGTAAAGCACAGTTTTCTGTAATCTATTTCTTCTAGTCAACTTAAAATTTATCAAGAATGTGTCGTCAGCTCAGTAAAAATCTCAATGAATGATTCAATAAAAAGGATGCACAGCCTCACATTATCTCTGATAATTGGTTGGTCTTTTTTTGTGGTACTTATGAACCTGTAGGAGGAGCCGATTGAGCGCCACTGTGTGCCTGAAGTACCTAAAGAACACTTTGGCCAGAGGCTACTCGTCAAGTGCTTGTCCTTGAAGTAAGTGGTGGACAGCCTTTTTCAGAAAACAGCCTTTTAGCTCTTTTATTTAACTGCTGCTTTCTGCTGACCCACTCCTTTTTCTCTCCCCTTGAAGGTTTGAGATCGAAATTGAACCCATATTTGCTAGTTTGGCCTTATACGATGTCAAGGAAAAGAAAAAGGTAAGCTGTTATGCTTTCCTCAGTGCTACCTCAGCCCTGAGTTGTTAAGTCACTTCTCCAAACCATTAAAAATAATTTAGAAGCCAAAGCGAATTTGATGAACGGACTATAACATTTTATGTTGTGGCCTGTTATGTTTGCGGAAATGCTGTTAAATCATATGTTGGAACTATCTACCTATCCAAGCGTTTTATCTTCCCTTTTAGCTGACAAACACTAGAGGGTAGCAGTTGCCTTGATAAGTAAATATCTCATCTCTATAGCTCTGAGCAAGGGCTTTGTTATTTCACAAGTGGATACTGTTACTCATATGTTATCATGTTTAGTTTGAAATTATAATTCTTAGTATGAGTAATAATTTGCAATAACTGACATTTTCCCAAGAATTACAGTTGATTATTAATCGTTGTTCTAATCCTAGTATGCTGATTTCCATATGATATTTAGTCATACTACATTTTTATGTTTTTGTATGTCATCCCACAGATATCAGAGAACTTTTTCTTTGACTTAAACTCTGAGCAGACGAAGGCAATGTTACGTCCACATATTCAGACGGCAGCTATCTCCACACTGGCACGCTCTGCCGTATTTTCCATCACATACCCATCACAGGATGTGTTCCTCGTCATTAAGGTAAGATACTTGTGAAATAGTTGTCTCTGTCTTGTCCAGCCTTGTCTTAGAAATGTGACTTAAAATAATGATATTTTAAGAAACCCTTTTTTTGGTCAGTTTCTGTCCATAGGATCACTTTATTACTGAATTTGAACTTTGTGTGCTTGGCTTACAGTTGGAAAAGGTTCTACAACAAGGTGATATTGGAGAATGTGCTGAACCCTACATGGTGTTCAAAGAGTCAGATGCCGCCAAGGTAGTAACATATTTAAGTGTGATTTGTTAGATGTTGAATGACATATAATTTTTCAGTGTCTTATCAACAAATTTTTTTTTTTTCAATAGAATAAGGAGAAGCTGGAGAAACTTCGCAGCCAGTCAGAGCAGTTCTGCCAACGTCTGGGTCGCTACCGCATGCCCTTTGCCTGGACGGCAATTCACCTGATGAACATCGTCAACAGTGCTGGCAGTTTGGAAAGAGATACGGAGATGGAGATGAGCCTCTCGGGTGCGATATTAGCTCACATGTTGTTATTCATTCTACAGTCTAGTCATTCGGGCACTGAAACTTTGACAGAGGTCCGGTAGTCATGCATGAAGCTCATGGGCATGTCAATGTACTGCTACAGCTTTATCTAAAAACAACCTTTCAAATAGAAAGTAAAGCTAGTGTAAACACATTATTCAGCTGTATTGATCCCTGGTGTGTTATTTTGAGTTTGACCTTTTTTGTTTATCTAATCTTTGACCTCTGAATGTATTTTTGATGCAGACTGTGGGAGTCGTTTATTTCTAGACAGAACAGATGAAATGAATATGGGACAAAAGCTGTAATTGTTTATGAGAACTGCTGTCCACAAGAGAAATGGTGTTGAAAGTTCAAAACTGTTGAATATTTTTTTGTGTATGCAGAGAGGAAAGGTTCTTGGTCAGAACGAAGGAACTCAAGCATCATGGGAAGGCGCTCATTAGAGAGGACCACCAGTGGAGATGAGTCATGTAGTCTCACCGGCTTCAGACCTGCAACACTTACCATCACCAATTTCTTCAAACAGGTCTGTACACATGTATCGGAACATATTCTACAAGTGTACAGCATATAAAACATGAAAAAGGTTGACATTAATACTGATAGCTTAATAAATTACTCTCTGCGTGGTTATTTTTTTTACTCAAATTTTATTATGGTACCTTTGTGTTTTAGGAGGGGGACAGGCTGAGTGATGAGGACTTGTATAAGTTCCTTGCAGATATGAGAAGGCCCTCGTCAGTGCTCAGGAGACTCAGGCCCATCACAGGTAAAACACCAAGTGCTTTTAGACAGATTAAAAGGGTCAGATTTTTCCCTCTAATGTATTGCTTCTTTTCATGGCGTAATCTTTGATTGGCATTATCATCCTCTGATTCACTGAAAAGTTTAATGGAGCAAATTTTTACATTTTCTCTCAATAAGTTCCCATGTTTTGTTTTCCTTTACTCAGCATTTTGTCATGTATCTCACTCTCTCTCGCTGCAGCTCAGCTGAAGTTGGACATTTCTCCAGCTCCTGAGAACCCCCACTACTGCTTGACCCCTGACCTCTTGCAGGTCAAACCTTACCCTGACAGCAGAGTCCGACCCACTAGGGAGATCCTGGAGTTTCCTGCCAGGGACGTCTATGTGCCAAACACCACATACAGGTACACAGTCAATCTGCTGGTTATTTTCTCAGTTCACTGATGTGATACTTGGGCTACAAAATATGATGAAAGTGTTGTTAAGGATTTCCCAAAACACCCAGTCTGACATCCTCAGAGGTTATCTTTTGTCCTCAAGCCAAAGATAATGAAAAACACTCAAACCATTTAATCACTTATCAACAAAGTTATTGATTGATTTAACAGCTGACAAGTAAATAATTATGGGCTGAACTTTTTCTATTTGGTTCTTTTAAAAAAAATAACTGCATATTTATGCACACTCATTTGACTAGTGAGGATAATATTCCTCATCTAAGACTTAAAAAAGAGTTATCTCAAGCTTTGTCCTGTGATGGCTGATGGTTTGTTAATGTTTACCTCATGTCTGCTGATGCATGGCGTACATATTCCATTTGACTCACTACTATTTTTTTCAAGGTCACTTGGCAAGATGTTCTGATTGCCTGACGTTTTTGCTGACCTGTCCTGTTAACATAGGCCTTATTTGTCTGTAGATAACTGTGGCCTCTATTGCAGATTAACTAAGGCTACGTTCCATCACAGAGGGCCAGAAAAGACTGGGTTAATGCCATCCTTTAAATTATGTTCTTGTTTGAAGCACAGCTTTCTTTCAGATAGTGATGTATGTGAATTAAATCTGTGTGGGATCACATAGTTTCCATCATTGTTCCAGAAAGCCGTAATACCGTATTTTTCGGACTATAAGGCGCACTTAAAATCCTTTAATGTTCTCAAAAATCGACAGTGCGCCTTATAATCCGGTGCGCCTTATGTATTAATTCTGGTTGTGTTTACTGACCTTGAACTGATTTTATGTGGCACATGGTGCTCAAAAATCCGTCAAAATGTTTTAGTACGACTTTGGTAAACTACGAAGCTGCACCGCTTCATGGATTGTCGGAGCATTACGGTTACCGTAGTCAGGAACCTCGCGGAGTAATACGTATTGTGCTTTAACATAATGTTACGGTGTGTGTATAAAATATTGGTGTCAACAGGTCGTTCAAAGTTAAATTGCGAGCTGCGCGGGAGCATTGGATGACAGAAGGCGAACACACATTCGCCAAGGCAGGGAGGCAACGCCGGGCGAGTTACGCCACTATCTGCCAATGGATCATGGATGCCTGGGCTAAGGTATCAGGCTCAAGTGTCGTCCCGGCTGACTTTGTTTCGCTTAATGCGCCTTATAATCCGGTGCGCCTTATATATGAAAATAGACCCGTTCATTGATATTGCGCCTTATAGTCCGAAAAATACGGTACTTGATATACATATCTGTGACCATTGTCTGTTACCTTGAAGTAGATGCCAAATATATGCGGTCACTGAACCTTTGCAGTGATGTGAGGTTACTAAATATCATCTGTCAAGGCTGCTTTTATGTTTTTGAACACCTAGCATATCATTTTTAGAGAGTAATTTCTTCATTTTGATCTTTATTTTCTGTTCATAAATAGGGTTATTAGAGCAGGGGTAAGTCAGGGTAAGTGTTAGAATGGAACACATTTACAGTACAGTTAATTATATTGCCGTAAAAAGCAAAAGTCAATATGACTCAATGGAAATACATGGAATTGTTGTTTTCTAGCAATATCAACACAAGTCTTACAATATTATGAACATGGTTTAAATACTTTACAGAGTAAAAAAAAAAAAAAAAAACGACAACAAAGGAAAAACTCCATCGGTGCTCTGTCAAAGTTATGCATCTCAAAACTTTCTGCTGAATTTGACAGATGTTATGGTCACCTAAAGACCAAAACATACAATGATAGAGCACTTTAACCAGAAATAAAATGACATATTCTTTAGAAAGGTTCACTAGTCTGTAAGCTCTTGATATCTGACAGGTTGACACAATTACATGTGTTGTAGAACAACTTGTTGGCATTTGTGTCTTAAGCTTTAGAAACAGGCAAGGCAGTTTCACATCACACATTTACAACAGCTATAGAATAAAATATCTTAATCAGCATAGAGGCTGTCACAGGCATTTAAGGTCTCCGAGGTTTTGAGAAACAACTCTGGAATTTTGTCTCTACTCACAATTCTCTCTTGTGCTGCACTTCTTCAACATTTTGTAACCAACACTGAATCAAGTTGCAGAAGTGGATCAATATGTTCATTTAGCCAGTGAGATTGCAGGCATTGCATAATGACAGTTTTACTGTCCTTGCTGGATCTGACCCAATAGGTTATTGACCTGTTTGGCATGGTTGCATCATTGCCATAGTTCAGGCATAGTTTCTAGCATTTGTCTTGGTCAGCATGAGCTTCACAAACTATTAAGAAGTTTGCCTTAACATTGCACATAAACTAAGAACTAGTTATTAACAAATAAAAGGTCTATCTTATAACCTTAATAAAGCTTTGTTTTAACAACAAAAACAAATCCATAGAGTTTGATATCGGAAGTATACGTTGTGAGGTTCAGTTGATGCTTTCAGTAGAAGGAGCTGGTCGTATGCTGAGCTTGGTCGTCTTGAGGGAATATGAGGGGCCTGTTCCAGGCTTCCAGTGGATGCCCTTTCTTCTCACCGAGCATCCCTTTGCCCTCAACCAAAGGTATCTTCCATTAAGGTTATTCTCTCCGCAGCCATTGAACCACCAACCACCTGTCAGGTTTAGGACAACAGACATTAATTATATCAGCATTGTTCTTTAAATTGCATGATTTTTTTTTCTTTTCTAAAACTGTCTGTGGTGGAGGTATCCACAGATATGAAGCCCTTCTTCTTAACATAGCTGGTGGTAGTGGTTAAAACCATGGTTTCTCTGTACCTGTGTAATTGCGCAGACAGTTGGTGTTTCTGTGCTTGTTGTCATTTCTGTCTTTTGTGGAGAAGGTCATGTCTGTGCTGTTGGCCATAGCATCAGCCAGTTCACCAGAAAAATGACGGAGATGAATGGTGTAGTGTCTGGAAGGACCTTCCAGTGAAAAGTGGTACTCTGCCCAGTGCTTTCCCTCTTTCCAATCCTCCAGATCGATACGTAGGATGTGAAGTCCCTGTTGGGTGATGCTGTAGATCTTCTTCAAGCCCAGCCAGAAGTCCTCTGCATAAGACATCCAACAGTTTTAATCATGCATGCAGAAGAAAAACTGTTGTTGTTTTTGTAGTCTGTCTGTTAGCAGAGAATCTCAAATTTTTTGTTGATTTGAGTTGATAGGCAGTTAAATAATTATTCATGATAGCAGGAAGAACTGACAGTAACTGAGTGGTTGATATAATTTACAGGTGAAGTGGTTCATTTTGCACATTGGTGAAAATTGTCTCCAATAGTTGACTCTTAATTTCTAGTATGTTATTACCTTTCTTAATGTTTGTATTATTTTACAGTATGTCCTATTCATTGGCCTGTTGCTGTCAGTTTCAAGGCGTAATAATTAGGACTTTTTAAAATAATATTTCACCAAAATGCATGGCTGCAGGAGCCAGTATTTTGGAAAGTGGCCTGGTTATATCCATGAGACGCTATCTAAACCTTGTTATAGCTGGAGGGAACAGCTGTCAGAACTTGTAAAATACTCAGATAACACATGAAATCAATTTGTCACTTTAGAGCTGAGTTGTAACGTGTACTGTTTCCTACAACCAGGTCTACAGGATCTAATTTTCTCTGCCAACATAGTCTCTTCATATTAGCTCCTGTCTTTTAATTGATTAAATTTCTAAAAATGTCAGACTTTATAAATCACATTAGTACAGCAGCAAAATAGGAAAATAGAAATTTCAGTATAGTGCATGTAGAATTAGAATACTGTGTCTTTTTGAAATAATGTTATGGATTGATGACATTTTTTTTTTTTTACAAGCCTAGAAAAAAACTAATAATGTATGGTTTTGGAATAAAAAAAGCACCTACTTTCTATATTTCCAAAGCCCCTTTCGTACTTTTCCCATGTCTGGTCAAAATCCACCGAACCATCTACTCGCTGTTGGATGACAGTTGCACCTCCAGCTGTGGATCAGAAATAGAACATAAACATGCAAACTGAGATATTCAGTTGTCAAGATAGATAGAGATACTGCATTCTCATGTTTTAACCTTAGTCACTCACCTGCACTCATTTCGCAGTAAACATTGAATGGCTCAGATTGATTTGGTTTGATAACATAGATACCACTGTTGGTCTCTCCTCTGTCATACAGCTCACTGCAGTCCATGGAGAGGTCTGACACAGCAGGAACAGAGAATTTCAACCTTTAAATCAATACAAAGTAAACTGCATACACTTTTCCACTATAATATAAGATTTGCAGAAGCTGGATTTTGATCATTGATTTAAAAAGTATTTCTATTCCACATGTTTTCATGCTAGAGAGCACATTTTGTGTTTAGTAACTTTACCGTTTGTGTCTGAGCTGGTTGTGTTTTCTGTAAGATATTCAAACATATCAGGAGCTGAAGTATCTGAATGTATTGGCTTCTCAACCGTATCTTGGAAACTGTCATAGTTGAGCTGCAAAAGAATGAAAATAAGTTTACAGTGTTAAACTATGCTCGTAATCTTTAAGAAAAAAATCATTGTGACAGCAGGCAGACCATGTTGAATGGTAAACGGGGCTAAAACATGATATTTGACATTAGCCTTTGTGTGGTGTGCTCGTATGTATACCTTTTCCTCCAGGTTTTTAATCTTGAGTTTTTGGTGGTCGAGCTGATCATGTTGCTCCTTCACAGCTTTCAGTAAATTAGTGATTGTCCTCTCCTGAGCTTCAATAACTTCCTGAAAGTAGAAAAGTTAAAGCACTTGTTATCACCTGTTTGATGCATTATTTGAATATAGTACATAGTGTTGTAGAGCAGCTAATCAGTGACATAATTTGAGCCATGTAACTGGGAGATTAATGTTCTCCTCTGATTTATCAAGTAGAACAATGCAATTATTAACAGTTCTTATCAGTAACTTTATAATAAACAATAATTGTATTTGTTGTGATTAGTAAAATGAAATTCCTGCAAGCACTGTATTTATGCCTCATTTTCTAGAATGACTGTCCAAAATGCTATAATTTTATAACAGTAAGCTGTTTTGAGGACAAATATTCCATAGTTGCTCTCTCTGAATTATGCACAACAGTAATTTTGGTTTGAAGTGATTTAAGCTCGTAAAAATAATGTAGCGCAGTTCATCTGTCTGTACATCTTCCCTCACAATCCTCCACTGATTTATCCTTAAGGAATCGTTGAGGAACAGTAGTGTCTCACCTTGAGTGTTGAAATTTCACTAAGCTGTTCGGGGGGGACCATACTCTGTGACAGACCCTTCAGCCTCTCCTCCAGACTCCCCACCTTGCTCTGTAGTTGTGTACGTTCCTGAAGGATGTGGTTGATCTTTGTGTTGATTTCCAGCGACAGATTTCTTATTTCCTCATTGTTGGCCTTTAAAAAATTTGTGGTCTTCTTCAGTTCCTCCTCCTCTTCCTTGATCTCTGACGTGACCACCGAGAGCTGGTAAAAAGACCGGTCAAAAATATTCAGCTTTTGGAAGATGTCATTAATTTGAGCCTTTGTCTTGTGAACGAACTCCCGTAAACTCTGACCTAGCTGGAGCAGGCCATTTGCAAGGAGGCGAACATCATCCAGCATGGCAAAGCGCGATTTTGTCTCAGTAGGGTCCGGCGCGGAGGTAAAGGCCATAGAGGGCAGGGTGGGGTTCTCTTCAGTACCTGATGCTTCGAGATGGACAACAGCCATGAAACTGGCTATGAGTAGCAACAGGCAGAGTGGCTTCATTTTGATTTTCTCGTCCAGTCCTGGACTGTAGAAAAGCAGTACCGGTAATCTGTTACTATTCTCCTGTTTTCCTCTGCGTGGTGCCCCTTCCTCTCCCTCTGTCTTTATGGCCAAACTTCTTTGCTGTTAATGTGATGTGAGAGCAGCCGACAGCCCTGTGTTATATACTGCGCTCTCGGTAGAGGAGGGGGGATTAGCTGATCATTAAACCCTACTGTGTTTTAGCGCCGTACCCCACCTCCTCCCAAATCCCCCTGAGCCCTCCCTCTCCTGAACAAACAAATCACAGTAGTGAGCAAATGACATGTGCACCCTCCCTCTGCTACCCATTTAACCCCAATCCCCTCTCCATACCACACCCTGTCCTGTTCTCCATCTGTGGTGCACGGCTTTAGCTGATCAGCAGAAAGCCAACAATAGCCATCACAGGTTTTTGATTGATCGTCAGTCTGATCAATCTCAAACCTCATAACCCTGCACACACTTTGCTCTGATTGATAATGCTGTGTGTAATTAATGCTCCTTGGTGTGATTTAGCATCCTGCTGAATCAGCCTAGCACCGGGTTCCCCTCTCTTTGTGAGGGAGGGGAGTGGGCCTGTCAGCTGTGCCAGGGTTGAGCTTCTAGGCATGAATGATGCTGCAGAGTTTGGACAGTGTGTACTCATCATCTTGGTTTTATTGCTCAGCCTTGTCATATTTTTTAAGGTTTGTCATGGCTCATGAGATATTTTTAATGCCACCAGACACAAAATGGGGAATATATCGTTTACTGATTAGCTTGCAGCTTTAAGAGGATCATTCCTGTACACCAATTCCTGTCGTAAAAAAACAATTTTTATGAGAAATTTTCAGTAAGTTGTTTCACAAAGACTTGCAGTGTAAGTGAAATGTATCCATCTTCAGTGTGACAGAGGGGAAGAGCTAATAAGTAAAACGACTTTATGCACAATTTAATTGGAATGTGAATACTTGCGTTTCATGTTGCATTTGTCTCATTATGTGTTATGTTCATTTTTGAGTACTTTTCGTTAACCAGAGGTTGAAAAATCTTTTCTGTGATCCCTTCATCTTTTCAGTTTTACTCTGGAAGATGTTTACTTCGGCCATATGATCAGGCAGATTTGCATGATGGGAGAAAATAAAACATTGTGGTTTGCTGTACATTGCATCTAATCCATTTTGGTTTTAAAGATGGTGAAAAAAAATGCATCTCTCTAATAGCTTAAGTGCAATCCTCAAGCACCGCACAGTAATTTAATGAGCTCTGTCTTCTAATTTGTGGTTACATAGATGAATTATCTCAGCACCCAGTAATGAAAGACTGCTATTTTTTTTGCATGAACAGAGCAGAGAAAACGGGCAAATTCCTGACACACGGACTGAGTGAATGTGTCAGGAATTTGCTCGATCAGCATAAAGCTGGCAGTGATATTCAGTATACTTTATGCCAGCATGGTGTTAAGTGCTGCAGCTTTTATAGCAAGAACGCCCTGAGTTTGAACTCAACCAGGCTTGCTCTGGTTCTACTTTAATGAGTTTTAATATTTAAGCAAGTTAGCAAGGGCAATTTTCTCATACCCATTTGACCAAATAATCAGTTGTAACTGATGGCTTTTAAAGCTTGTCTGCCCTGAAAAATGCTGTCTGTGGAACTACTAGTGTAAATGGTAGAATATATTCTAAGCTATTCTGTTACCTTTATGCATAACTATTTTTAATTTAAGCCTCTACAGTTTTATCAGTTTTATATGTAAATAAATTACCTTCAGTGTTACCCTCTTGTCACTTGTACTGAGTCTGTAAGTAGTTGGTGTAGTGGACCTTTTTAAAGAATCTGATACTTCTCTATTTTAACTGCACTTACCCAGGTTTACCCACATATATACATGCTTCACAGTGAGCCAGTTTGATGGTCTGGTCAAGTTCATTAGTCCTGTTTGATTCAGCCTTTGAAAGCACATGCAAAATTAAAACTAACAAAGTAATGAGAAAAAGAGACAAATTCCCACGCTTCCATGTGGGTTGTGGTTCCAGCTGTGGTCTCTGTGGGACAGTTCCACACCAACAGAGCTACGTCATTGTGGTTTTGCTCCCCCGCCCCCTTCTGACATACACTGTTGTACAGTCAATGTGTTCAACAGACCAGCAAGATATTTTTTTGCCACTGGCAATGATGACACTGAGCCACACTGTATTAAAAATGCAGTTCATACTGTGTCTTTCATTGACCTTTATATCTCTATGTTTTTAGGTAGATTTAAACATTTTTGTACTTCTTAAATGCCTGTAGCATTTCTAACACTGCTCTCCTAACATTTTCTGAACAGCTGTTTTTTTTTTATTTTTTTTTTATTTTAAATGTAATAAGGATCTTTGGGCTGCACCTCCCACACTACTGACTGGCCTTGCCTTCCATTTTAACCAATCACAGAATGGTTCATGCAGCACTGTTACTTTGAGCCTTCACATTTATCACTTCTTAGAATCTGATCCAACTACCCTGGGTAACTAAGTCAAGTACAAAGATGCTTGGTTCAAAGCTCATGGGTGGAAACAATACCCCATGGCACAACTATAAACTGTAATGTGGAGGTTGAATGAACATCTTTACTTACTTAAGGTGGGATTAACACCTACACAGACCACTCCCCCACAGGTTTATAAATCCAGTTTCCCCCACCAGTTTTTAGAACTGAAGAAGTCTCTTGGATGAGAGACAAAATGTCCAGTTGAACTGAGAACTACCAAGAAGAATGATGACCTGGGCAAATGAGAGCCTACACAGACATGTTTACTCGTGTATTTGCAAAATATTATTATGTGTGTAAGGACAAAATAAAGTTAACACTGAACATCATACATCAAGGACATTTAAGCAGTAGCTACAAAAAATTATGAATAGAAATTTGAAATTTAATTTCATTAAAACTCACTTAAATGCAGTGTTGTATTTGCAAGTAGTAAGGATGTGGTTCATTCTTTGTGCCTGTGTGCTTTCTTTTCTCAGAAATCTGCTGTATGTGAACCCTCAAAGTCTTAACTTTGCCAACCGGCAAGGCTCTGCTCGCAACATCACAGTTAAAGTGCAATTTATGAATGGAGAGGATCCAAACAATGCTATGCCGGTATGTTATGTTTTTATTACTCCCTGTCAGTAAAGAAGCCAACCACTATATTTTAATTAATATCAGTATATTCAATGCCACAAGTGCTCCTTCTTAGTTGTAATCTTTATTTTGTTGGAAGCCTTTAACTGGAGAGCTGTGGTACTCTATGAGAGTTTTTGGAAAATCTACTTTTGCTCTATCTTTTTTTCTGATTAACGTTGTGAGAGTTAGTAGTAGCTACATAACTTAACAACAACATTATTCCACTCTTTTATTAATTCTGACCATGTCCTGACAAACACATACCAAATGTCTATGTTGATCTTTTTTATTTCTCAGGTGATATTTGGGAAGTCTAGCTGTGCAGATTTCTCTAAAGAAGCCTATACTGCTGTGGTGTACCATAACAGGTAGGTGTTTTGTGCTTTGGTAGAATCTGATTCACATCCTCAGAGATCTATCTTGTTTTCTTTCAGTTCACTATAGAAATTCTTCTCTAAATTAATATATGAAACCTCCCTTTGCAATGCAGTGTAAACTGTTGGGTCTTCATACATGAAATCATCAGACATATACAGAAACGGTCACCACAATTATTCTCCAATTGGATGACTGGTAATTAAAAATAAAAACCCCATCCTTCAGCTCTCTTGTCGACATGCCATTTAATCCACTTCTCTTGTTGACACTAGTTTAAGAGTATGTTGAGTCAACCTTCTTGATATTGTCATGTGGTGTCCTTGGCACAAGTTTCTTGAGTCTCTACATAAGAGCTGAGTGGACTCTAATATTTTATCACCACTATTAATGTTTTTACGACATCCAGAGGTTTGTCATTTGTCACCAGGGGTCACACTTTCAAGGCTAAAATTAATTAACCTGTGAATAATGTGCCATAGTGAAAAGGGCAGTCATGCATCTGGATTTTCTTCCAGTCCTAGAAGGAGATGGAGTCATCAATGCAGAAATGGGAGCATCATATCTGTCCAAGGAAAATAAGAGAAAAAGAGAACAGCAGGAAAAAGAATGAAATAGCTCTCTATTAACAGTGATGTTTCATAGTTTTGAAAGGATTTGCCTTGGTATTTGTGTTTGGCTTTGTCATTATACATAATTATCAGGATACTATTGTCTTCTACACTGCAGAAAGTTTCTTCTGTTGTCCGTCCTTGAGGATTTTTTTTTTGTTTGTTTCTGCTTCAGAACTAAAATATTTCTTCCATGAGAAGACAGCCCCTCTCTGACCTTTTCAGACACTTCCTGTTATTTCCGGTGTGGATGTGATCCTTGTGAATTTGTTGCCTAACTGACTGTAGTCGAGAATTGTTTGTTTCAGGACCTTAGATTGCAAAGTTTACTCCTGTGGGACTATAGAGAGTACTGCTAAAGTAAAATCACATTAGGCAGTTTCTTTCACTTTAGCTCTCTTGACTTCCAGGGTGAAGTCTGTGCTTTGAGACAATGTTTTCCAACTTATAAATGAATATGGTTAGAAACAAAATACACAGGAATAGGAGTCATTCTGCTGGGCTGGAACTGTAGTACTCAAGTCTATAGATAGTCCATGTCTATGAATAAAATAAACCCACTGTACTTGAAAACACAGTTATGTTAAGGATCTATTGATGATTATTATTGACACTGTAAGTTCTGTTTAGTGCACACAAGTATTAAAAAAGTGCTGACCACATTACTGGCCATCAGTAGAAAAACTAGTTTATCATCTTTTGGATTAATGCAAATGACAGATGTTTTATGCACTTTTTTTTTTGTGCATATTTTCCATTTCTTTTATCTTCTGTGTCTGTTATTCTTAAATGTATTGTCATAATGTGTTGTTCTCTTCAGATCCCCTGATTTTCATGATGAGATCAAAATCAAGCTGCCTGCCTCTCTGTCAGACCACCACCATATTCTCTTCACATTCTACCATGTCAGCTGTCAGCAGAAGCAGAACACACCACTGGAGACACCTGTAGGATACACAGTAAGTGTACCAGCAGTGCTTTTTTGTTATGTTGTAGTACATATATTAAAGACCCTTTCACCGTCTGTTGTATCCTCAGGGCTTTTGTAACATGAATTAAAGTAGTTTATAGTATATTTAGTATTTATAGTCTTTAATCCCTTGTGTGTGTTTTGTTCTGTCCCTATAGTGGATTCCCATGTTACAGAATGGACGTCTACGTACAGGACACTTCTGTCTGCCTGTGTCTCTGGAAAAACCACCACAGTCCTACTCTGTGCTCTCTCCAGATGTAAGTGTGTTGCAAGTACAATTAAGATTGTGAAAAGATAAATAAAATGAATGCTTCATGCCATTTCATCGTATGTGCATTTGTAAAATCTAGATTTCCGGCATGGTTATAATAATTTATTATTATACTTCAGGTTCCTTTACCAGGGATGAAGTGGGTGGATAACCATCGAGGAGTTTTCAATGTGGAAGTTGTGGCTGTTTCAGCCATTCACACACAGGTAATACAGGACTATATAATATATATCCAGCATTATATTTCATTATATCTCTTAGCATCCTCTTACCATCTTATCCTTTTGTTTTATCTGTAAACAATCATCTTCTGCCACAAAATATTTTTTAATAAGCATTATACTCAAGCAATCAGTTCTAGTGTTTTCACATAGAGGTAATAATTCTACCCTAACTCCAGTTCATTAGTGGCTGAAGCTCACCTTGCCAGTAATTTACCGAGGTCCACTCCATCTCTGTGTCAGCTGTGGTGTGGAGCACTTGACTGCAGTCCCTAGGAGCCTTACTGGGACTAATGTGCTCATAAATCACTGCTCCTGGCGCAGTTTACACTTAGTGGATTCTATTGTGCTCTTGTAGTACTGTTCGTTTTGTGGCCTCCACTTGGTGAGCAAACTTGCCATCCCAGAGTTACAGGCATATAGATCCAAGCTTACTTTTGTTTTTGTAATCCCTCTGTCCCACTTGTGGGTTTTTCTCCTTCCTTTTTTTTTCTAGGTGGAACACATTAGTATGTTTTTTAATATCATACTATTGTAAAACATTTTTTTCTCCCATTTTGACTATCTTGCTTTCTGTTCTTTTTTCTATCCACTTGTCTGGTTTGTTTTCCCTCTTTTGTTGTCACACATTCTCACCCCTTTTTTCCCTGTGCCACTCTCTCTTTCCAGGATCAATACCTGGATAAGTTCTTTGCCTTGGTGCATGCCCTAGATGAGCACATGTTCCCAGTCCGGATAGGAGACATGCGTATCATGGAGAACAGTCTAGAGGCTGAGCTGAAGTCCAGCATAGCGGCGCTCAACTCTTCCCAGTTGGAGCCTGTGGTTCGATTCCTTCACCTGCTCCTTGACAAGTTGGTGTTACTTGTTGTGCGGCCACCAGTCATTGCTGGACAGATAGGTACATAACTGCATTTCTTTTACTTAAAAAAAGTTTAATTAATAAATAACTAGGAAGTAAATGTCAAAAGTTGAAGTAATAATCGCGATCGATCTCTTTTGTGTTTATGTGTTGGTTTAGTGAACCTGGGTCAGGCGTCGTTTGAGGTCATGGCATCCATAGTGAACCGCCTCCATAAATACTTGGACACCAGCCAGGACATGCATGGCCGCAACAGTCTGCTGTCCTCTTACATCCACTATGTCTTCCGCTTACCCAGCACTGATCCCAACTCGCCCTCTCCAGGTATTCAAGATGTAGTTCTCTAGTTCTACAGATACCCCTCTTACATGTTTCTTTGTTCCTTATTTGCCTTTTCTTTTAACTTATTTTCTGTTCACTTCATCCTACCCTCAGTTCACCCTTACTGGGTGTCTACGACCAAACCTACCTGCCATAAATGTTCTTTTTCTCCTTCTGTTTCATTTTATGTTTTTTTTTCTCCTCCCACTTCCTACATTTTGCCTTCTGCCTGCCCAACACAGACTCCAACTCATCTTTGACAGGTACATATTGTCCACTGCTGAACATCTTGATCTGTGCACAACTGCTTTTGCCTCTGAAATTGCAATTTTGTTCAAGTAGTATTTAATTTTGATAGAGCAGATGATATTCTCCAAGTGCTTTTGTGGTAGGTGAACCCTCTGCCAACACATATTTGTTAAGTCATGCAAAACAATCATTGATAAATTTACTTTGAGGGTTCACCAGCTGCAATGTAAAGTGTATTGCCCTGCTCAGACTAAAAATTTGTGGTGATGCGAGTTGAAAGTTGCAACTATGTGGAATGTGCTGGTCTGCCACATTCAGAAAAGAGCATTTTACATCAATGAAACTAGAAAATACTTTTAGTGTCCATAACAATGACTCTGTACTTAATTAGTAACTGCTAACTTTTCAGGATTTTTTGTAACTTGTTACAGTTTATAGCATGTTAATATACATTTGAAAGAAGATAACCATCAATCATTTCCTACAGATGGATTTTTAGGAGTGATGAAATGGTGTAAACTGCTGCAATTTTACTTGTGAATCTTTAGTCTGAACTGGGCTTAAGGTAGAACGAGTCATTGGGCCGTGTATCCATCATCGCAGTGACCTTCTAAAGGCTTGGTTGTAGTTTCTCCACACGTCTTAGCTGCTCCATTTTCCTTCCTTTTTGTGTTGTCTCAGGCCCAGGAGGGCTTGGAGGTTCGGTTCATTATGCCACCATGGCACGCTCAGCTGTTCGGCCGGCCAGCCTCAACCTGAACCGATCCCGTAGCCTCAGCAACAGTAACCCTGACATTTCGGGTACACCCACCTCTCCTGATGATGAAGTCCGTTCCATTATCGGCAGCAAGGTAAGATCACAATGCTGTCTCTGTTCTCAAATATCTGCGTTTAAGTTTGTGGTACGTCCTTGGGTTCAGTTGTGGTAAAACTTAAAATGTTGTGTTTAGTGCTACTGTATGAGGCTATGTGTTTGGGCACTGTGTTTCATCATGCTGTTTGGCTGCCATGATCACACTTCACGTGGCTACCAGTCAAGTATTTGAAGCGCCTGGACCATACCGGCTCCTCTCATTGATCAGTGATATATTTTAGAAAGGTGAACCTTCTGAATCTACAGTGCTTAACCTATATCACAGCAGAGGCCTACCATGTGCACAGTGACCCAGGGGACTATTTCATCAACATGTAAACCCTATTGCCAATGCGTAAACAAAAGCTTGGACATCTTATCTCACTAACCGCTGTAACAGCAACCTGACACACACATACAATGTGGACAGGTTGTGAAAGGCATAGAAGACATTTAGTTTACAACCCCTTCAATAAAGCAAATGCTGTCAAGAAGATATAATAGAACATTGTTAGAGGTGCGATATAATTTAAGACATTCCCCATTGTCTTTTCAGATTCTGCTGGTCGTTCTTTATCCCCTTTTTATGTCATTTTCTTTGTCTGTTGTCATGTGTTTTGTCTCTTATAAATTGTTGTTTGCCAAACATTTTTTCTTAATTTGTGCCTTTCTACTGGTCTTGCTTACCATGTAACCACATAATATGATGGATGCAGCCACTTGTTTGATGAATGTTCCCTTTGCTGCTAATACTTAACCTTCTTCTCTTGTGTGTCAGGGAGAGGAAGCTGTTTTTTACACAAAGCGAAAGGGAAAGAGAGCCATTTTGCTTTGCTCCTCTTGTGGTGTTGATTTGGATTTGAAATTACTTACAGCTAACCTTTTTTGGGCCCTTGGTATCTTCCAGCAGTCTTGACCTCTGAACCTCTTTAACCTGTCATTATTCCTTCCCTCCTCCTTCCCCCGTGCTGCTCGCTCATTCCCTTGCTTCCTGCCTGCCTTGTGTCCTTTGACCTTGGCATCCCTAGGGCTTAGACCGCTCCAACTCGTGGGTGCACACCATGGGCTGTAAGAGTGCCCCCTGGGGATCCAGCCCCGGGTCCGCTCCAGAAACCATGCAGGTGGTTTTATGAATGCCCCATCCTTCACTTTACCTCACTACAAAAAGAACTCACTCTAATCACCGTCAATGGATGCTGGAATATTTGGAGTTTTGGTTTATTTTTGTGCTTTGTCACAGTCAGTGAAAGCAGGGTTGGGGATGGGGTAAACCTCTGATTGTATTATTATGTAAATTTTTGTTTTGTCACAATCTCATCCTTTATTTTTTACTTACTGTAGCTGCTTCTGGTATTTTTAATCAACTGTACAAATATTTCCTACAACTTACATATCAACAATGGACCTCTTAAATATCTAAAAGCCAATAATCAGAATTTTACATCTTAAATATGACTTTACCAGGTCTCACCTGGATACTGAAGATACGTCTATAAAATTGCTTTCATTTCAGTGTTGTGTTTACATGTATTTTTGGAAAAAAATTATAGGCACGTTCTCTAATTACATTACATTCAAGTCTGATCTTAAGTGGCATTCTTAATGGTCTTACACAGGTCTTCAAAGTCTTAAATTTAACTTGTTGAAAACTGCAGAAATCCTTGCACAAAATGACAAAACCAAAAGACCAAAACTCCAAAATATAATGGTATTCTGTCGAACTTAAAGTCACAGCTCCCATGATCACATACATGGGAGTCACAGCCGCCTCCATGACCCCTGTATCTGTCATGTTAGTTTTTAGGTGTCATCCCACTTGTTAGATCAAACACCTCTTTTTTTCTCAGTATTAATGTGAGACAAATCATCTACATCTAAGTTGCAAATAATGAATTATTAGACTGCAATATGTTCAACATTGTTGGCCTTCCTCTCAAGTTTCTGCTGATTTGAGTTTACACGCATCACTGAAGCTAAAATTAAGACATAGTTTTCATCTATCCATGTATTGGATTTTTGAAGTGGTAGAGAAAAAGAGTAGTGTTATAGTGTTATCCTTCCTTAAAATAGATTTGTTTCCATTCTTTTTGTGTTTCCTCTTCATTGCCTCTGATATAATATGCACTGTCCCTAACTTAACATCATCACTGTGTCAGTATCCCTGCATGACTTTGTACTAACCCTGCACAGCATTCACTTTGTCACTGGAGAATAGTATATCTGTGAGTGTGAGTGTATCTGTACATGTTTTTTGTGCGCTTCACCCTTCACGTCATGTAGAGTCATGTTTTATCCTGTGTCATTTTGAGTCGTTATTGTCTCTAATGTACACATTAATTATGATAACTCAAAAGATAACAAGATACATTTTCATTTCATTAGAACTTAACAAAGATCAAATATATGTACTTGTATTAACAGAGTATGTGCATAATTACAATTTGATCTGAACTCAAACAAAATATTAGAACGTCCAAAGGTTTAGACCAACTGTATTTTAGGATGACTCACTTGTGTTAAAGTATTTTATATAGCTGAAGGAATGTAGTCTGTCACATTGCTTTGCAGTGGCTTTAAAGTCAAGAGGAATGTCTTAATTTGACTTCACAGCCTCTCATGCTGCCAGTTTGCATCCCTTCTGTCATGCATTCAAACTAGCAATTTTTTCACAGCACACTGTTGTGTTTTAGATTCTTGGTACAATACATGTAAGAGTTGTAGCCCTGTCCTGTGTCAAATTGTTATGTCTTCATATTTGTGTGAGAATTAAATGTGTGCAAGAAATCACAAATGTTGTAGTGTGCATGTGTTTACGGGTGAGCGTGGCCTAGCAGACACATTTTTCCTGACGAAAAAAAAAAGGTGCAACTCCACGCTCCTGTTGCTCCTCCACTAACCTTGTTGTCACCGTTCCATTCATCCCACCCATAGGCCATGGAGCGCTGTGGCAATCGCATGTCTTCGCACACTGAGAGCGCCAGTTTCTTGCAAACTTTAACAGGACGGTTGCCCACAAAAAAGGTAGAGCCACTTGCACTGGGGGAGGAGCCAACCCTGCCCACCTCGTATTCGCCTCCTCACCTGTCTTGTCTGTGGATGTGTGCCTCTGGACTGGTTGATGTTGTATTTGGTTGTTGTGGAGTCTTGTTGAATGCTGAATGTCTCACTGATCTGACTCTCGTTCTGAATGTATCAAGGACTTGTCAATGTCACATGAATGTTGGTTGAGGTCTGGCTAACACTGACCGTTTGGTACAGTGAGCTGCATCCACTCAAGGTGGGAAGTCTCTAAATCTATTGTATATTTTATCAATCGGACACTGAGTTGTGTTTGGTTTTCACTTAAGGGGGTACATCAGCCTTCTAGTAAACTGGATGATGATCTGTTACAGGTAATCTGAATATAGGCATGACTTGAAGGTGCTGTGTGTAAGATTTAGGGGGATCTGTTTGCAGGAATGGAATATAGTAATCATAACATTGTTTCATGAGTGTATAATCACTTTATCCCCTTAAAATTAGCCCTTTCTATCTACAGACTGAGAGGAGTCAGCCGTGTTGAATTGCTATGATGGTCAAACTAAACTGGCTCTAATGCAGGCCTTTCACATTTTTAGCAGATGTTGTAGGTTCTTCGACACCTTTGGAAAGGGAGCATCGGTTGCAGTCTGCAATCTGACCACAAGATGCCACTAAATCTTACACAATGCACCTATAACACATATTTTAACTAGCTTAGCTTCTACACATTGGCGAGTAAGACTGTTAAAGTGGCGTATGACTGTCGTCACCAATTTTTCATCAAATCTGTAAAACTCGAGTCATAGCCTAAGTATCATGAATCCGTAAGCCTTTCCGTGATTACACACCTGAATCTCTTCCTTCACGGTGAACAATTTTGAAGTGTACTCCACCATAAACAATCCATTTGTTTACAAACAGAGCTGGTAGGTCAGTCGGACATTTTCGGAAATTTGTCACGACGTGCATCGTGGGAAGTGGAGCTCCACGCAGCCGCAGTAGCAAAAGGCAATAAAGCCATTTCTGTGTTTGCGCGTCAGTTTTACGTATTTGATGAAAAATTGATGACGACAGTCATATGCCATTTTTGGTAAGACTAAGATCCTAATAAAATAATAGAAAATTGCGTTAACTGTTTACTCTGTACTTTTATAATCTGTCAACAAAATAAAAGACATGCTAGGCTTTGTACTAGAGGCAGTGTGTTAGCCAGACTTGAAAACGAACACCGCAAAAGGCTTTAAAAGCTTGGGAAGACATGAAGGATACATTATATTTTAATGAAGTGGCTTTACTAACTCCTGTGGTTTGCATGGTGTTTAGAGAGCATTTTGAGTCGTTGCTCTGAAGTAACTTGTTTTTGCACATGGTTGTAGATTGTATGATATTTCATTTTTGTCTGGGTAACCCTTACTAATACAGTGCTGATGTGTAGTTTTTCAGTCAAGTCTTTGTCCCTGATCAAGTTAATTTTCAGTGTTGGGGATGCAGGAACTCTACTGGACTGTATTTTATCATATAGAACAGGGGTGTCCAATCCTAGTCCTTGAGAGCTACTATCCTGCATGTTTTAGATGTATCCCTCTTCCAACACACCTGGTTCAATAAGCCTATCATCAAGCTCTGCAGAAGCTTGATAATGACCGTCAGGTGGACTGGAAGAGGGAAACATCTAAAACATGCAGGATAATAGCTCTTGAGGACCAGGATTAGACACCCCTGATATAGAAAATTTTGATATTACTTAAGGTATTTGGGTTCCAAAAAATGATACCTATTTTGAGTTGATGCCCTGTTGCTTAAAGTGACATGTCACTTGTCACCATACAACCAACCAGTTAATTTAGATTGCATATAAATTACTAAAGAAGTACTAGAGCATTTTTCTGAAATAAGGTTTTGCCAATAGATGAGAAGAGACTACTCTAAATCACCACCCTGACAGAATAAAACTAAGGGAACCACCTGATGGCGATGGTTTCGTAATTATTTTACATGAGAGTGGCATTGATTTTTCTCACCTTATTCCAAGGTATGTCCAAGAATGTCAAAATACACATGTACCTCTACACTATATATTTGTTCAGGTGCATTTTGGAACTGTTTATTTATGTAAATTGTGTTCACAGCATTGAGACCAAGCTATATTTAAAGATAGACAAGATGTTTCTTTTGTCGCCTCGTACCTTTTTTTTTGGTTGTATATCTTTCTGTTTCCCTGTCCCCTTGTGTTGCTCCCTGTTCATCTTTTGTCTTTCACGTTATACTTAGCTCTTTCATGAAGAGTTGGCCCTGCAATGGGTGGTGAGCAGTGGGAGCGTCAGGGAGGGCGCTCTACAGCAGGCCTGGTTCTTCTTTGAACTGATGGTAGGAAACAAAATGTGAATGAATTAAAACAACTTTGATGTTGATGGGAATATTTAATGCAGATTCATCCTGGGCTTAAACAGCCCCAAACAGCATCTTTAGCTTTTATGAATTCAGCTTTATTGTGTGGATATCATTTTTGTTTGAAACATTCCAGTGCTCCATTTTTCAACAAATGTATGAAAAAAAATGATGGTTTACTGGTGCACACTTTTGTCACAGGTGAAGAGCATTATCCACCACCTGTACTTCACTGACCGTTTGGAGTCTCCCAGGAAGCACCGTTTCCCAGAGCGCTTCATGGATGACATCACAGCCCTGGTTAGCACCATCGCTGGTGATGTTGTGTCTCGCTTTCAAAAGGTAACTAAGGATCACAAGGTATTCCTTGTTTCAGACGGTTTCAGAGTATCATATGTGGATACATAGAATGATCTGTTTCAGTTATATCTTATATAATCTATGTTGGAGAGTTTTTAGGATGCAAAAGAATATCTCTATCACCTTTCTTTTATTTCAGTGTCTTTGAGTTATAATAATCTTCATAAAACTATTTTTTTCATTTAATCAGGACCTGGAGTTGGTGGAGAGACTGAATACAAGTTTGGCCTTCTTTCTGAATGACTTGCTGTCTGTCATGGACAGAGGCTTTGTCTTTACTCTCATCAGGGCATACTGGAAACAGGTAAACATGTATGACATCAAAAGACAGAGACTTAAATACAGTATTTCAGTTCCTTTGAACAAGGTTTCACTTTTAGTATTTCAGTTCCTTTGAACAAGGTTTCACTTTTAGTTTAAGTACATAACATCCATTTTTCACATGGTTGTGCTAGGTTTTCTGTTCATATTCACAGCACTGTACTCTGTCTACTGTTTCCAGGTGTCTACAAAGCTTTACACTCTTCAGAACCCAACCTTGGAATCTCTAAGGCTTGATTTCCTGCGAATTGTTTGCAGCCATGAACACTATGTCACCCTCAATCTGCCCTGCAGCCTGCTCACCCCTCCGGCTTCACCATCCCCCTCCGTGTCTTCTGCAACTTCACAGGTCAGGCAAAAAGGCCAGGAGAGGAAGTGAAGCAAACAATAATTCCTGTAATACACTCCTTTAATGGCAACATATGCTCATGTGGGGAATTAAGACAAAACGGGCAAATTTAACACTAAAGATCATGTCACATGAGTGTGGTTTGTCATTAAAGGTGAGTAAGTAAAGTAAATATTTATTCTTTTTCTTTTTTTCCCCTCAGAGCTCAGGCTTCTCTACCCATGTTCAAGACCAAAAAATAGCCAACATGTTTGAGCTGTCAGTCCCCTTCAGAGAGCAACACTATTTGGCTGGACTTGTACTGTCTGAACTGTCTGTGATACTGGACCCAGATAATGAAGGGTTAGTGTACTCTGGCTTCAAATTGGTGATGATATTATGAGGAAAGAGTTTTAAATATGAGTTAGACAGTGGTTGAGTGGAGGATTGAGAGACATTATTTAAGTGTGTTTGGATTTTCATTCACCTTTTGTCTCTTTTTATACTTTAAATAAAACTTTTCCGTTTGTGCTTTTGCTGTTTCCGTCTCTTGTTCTTTTATAGGATGTTTGGCCTACACAAGAAAGTGGTCAGTGTCGTTCATAACCTACTGTCCAGCCATGACTCGGACCCACGTTATGCTGATCCTGAGGTCAAAGCCCGGGTCGCCATGCTTTACCTGCCTCTGATTGGCATTGTCATGGAAACGCTGCCACAGCTCCATGACTTCACAGGTAAAAATGAAAACTGCACTAACCTTCTGTAACCAGTAAAGTGATGATGGTGAATGTGATAAATATTAATGACTGTTTACACGATATTATCTTTAACAGTTAATACATTTTATTCTATTAATTGTCATCACATGCCAGTTGTCATATCAGGTGTAATGTCTACAGGCAGCTTTTCTTCTTTTGGTTTGATATTGCCCACTTAATTACAGAGTGTATCTATCAAGCATTTACTGGTGCTATGGTTACAAACACTCCCTTGTGCATTGCCTCATTATTAATTATTGGCTACTGTAAGTTATAATTCAAAAAATAATACTATGTTGGCTCACCAAATTATTATATTCTCACTGAATTTCTCTTCAGTCATTTTCTGTGTTATTACAAGTCCAGCCCTGTCTTGATTTTGGTTGTTTGAGAGAGAAGAATACTGTAGTGTTCCAGAGAAGCACTTTTTAATTCAACTCATTTTTGAGCCAAGAGTACCGTGCATTGTAAATGCTGAATTTCATAGGATTTGTACAGAAAAAGGCACCGACAGCTCTAAAACAGCCGGCTGTTAACACAAGGCCTAAAATGCTTTTACGTCCATGTAGTATTTCCTTAATTGAAACAATTGTCAGTGTGGTGTACAGCATTGCATTGTTTTTACAGTGCAGTGAAGCAGGTTGAGCTCCAGTCTGGCCTATAGATCAATTATCAGAGATTAAAACTAAAGCAGCTGTGCAATGACCTTCAATAACTTTTCATGTGAACCTGAAAAAGGTTATCAGTTGGCCAGTTGGAGTGGATGTTGCCCTCTAACATAATGTGCCAGCTGATCTCTAACCTCCAGTCATTTGTCCCATATTTTGTTCTGCTGTACTTCAACCCCCATAGCCTGCTTTCCATAGACCACTTTCTAAACATATTCTTTAACACAACAGCATTTTGCTTCCTCTTCTTTTTAAATAACTAGTTTGTTTTATCGGAATTAAATTCAGACTTACGGGTCTTTTTAAAAATAAAAAAACACACTGTTTATTAATCCAGAACACACAGAAGATACAGAAATGGTAGTGAACATGACATCATCATTTGTCACATGACTTCATATATAGAGGTGTTCCTTATCAGTATCTTTAACCCTTTCCTGCCATGGTTGCTTCACATCCTCATTTCCCCACATTCCAAATAATAAAATGATTTGTTAGTCTTGTGTTGTTTCCAATTCCACGTTTACTCTTATGTATTTATTTACTTTTTTGTGTCTGTAGAGTCCCATAACCAGTGGGGGCGTCCAGGTGCACCCCAGGGGGCAGCGGTGGGCAGCAGTGGAGAAGAGGCTGAGGGTGAAGGTAATAGCATGATCAGCCAGACTGTTGCCATGGCAATAGCAGGCACATCCACCTCCTCTCCAATGTCCCGACCAAGCAGCTTCCTGCTCAACTCGCAGGTGCGTCCCTGTTTGTGAACTAAAGACGAGTTGTAGGATGATGTATTAACTGTTTAAATTTGTCTTCCTTTTAATTCTTTCTCCTCTATAGTCCAGCAAGTTATAATATTGATGAATTGTTCTGAAGTTGTAATGTGTAATCGGCCTGACCTGTGACTTTATCATTGTGCAATATCTTAAACTAATTCTGCAGGCGAGTCGTCAGCATGGTAGCTTTTCGGCAGAGTCAAGTCGTAGTCTTCTGATCTGTCTCCTGTGGGTGCTGAAGAACGCTGATGAGCTGGTGTTACAGAAATGGTTCACAGACCTGTCAGTGTCTCAGCTCAACCGGCTTCTGGATCTCCTCTACCTCTGTGTTTCCTGCTTTGAGTACAAGGTATCATCAGCAGTGAATACAAACACTGGGATCTTTTGGACTCTATATTTCAACTTGGATAATAAATATACTGCAGTGTATACTTATTTGTATAAATATACACAACAGATTCCAACCAACAAGGTTTAGAAGGAAAAAAAGGATGTTTTTTTTTTTTTTAGAATTTTATTTTTTCATTTGGAAAGACACTTTACAACAGACAACTAAGCACATTTGTACATCATGTCTGAAAAATCAGGTTGTCCTTTTTCACACATTAGGTAATGATTAAGGGGAGAAGTGGGGCTCAGACAATATAAGCATAAGCTTCTGTCCTGCTTTCTTTCAGACAGATTCCCTTACATAATGTTACTGTATATATCATGCTTGTTTTGTTTTTTTTGTAGTTGTTGCATGTCTGAAATAAACAGTTAACAGTAACAGTAAATGTTCTAAATAACTAACTTGACTAGCTAAGTAACCCATTTGTGCACGCCACTTCTTTCTGTGACTTAAATGAATTCACTTTTATGTTCACCATTTTTAAAAGATCCGCATTTCCTGTGGATGATTGGTTTATTCGGTGTCTGCTGCATTCACAACATACATTTTACTACACCTAAAATCTCTTACCTTCTAAATTTCTCAAGGCAGACACTTTTAATGCTGTAATCAGTGTTAATTTCTTTGTATTTCAAGCTCCTTCTGCTGTGCTACTCATTGATCTCTCCCTTTCAATGCTATTAGCATGTGTGCTTTTATGCTACTAACCTGCTTTGCCTGCTGTGTGCCGTGCTGCAAATAACTCTTCCCGCTGTGTTCTTTGTCTATCCACTCATCCTCTGCCTCATGGATACAAGGCCCATGTTGTGTTCACAATGCAGGGGAAGAAGGCGTTTGAGCGAATGAACAGCCTGACATTTAAGAAGTCTAAAGACATGAAGGCCAAGCTGGAGGAGGCCATACTGGGCAGTATCGGGGCCAGACAGGAGATGGTTCGACGCAGCCGCGGTCAGCTAGGTGAGAGCACACTTTCAAGTTAAAAATAAAATATTCGCAAAATCTGTAAGCGCACACATATACAAGCAATGAACAAGAAATGCTGAGTCAAGAATGTGTTTGTCTGACCTAGAAAAGCACACACCGTAATGCAGGCTTTGTTTAGCACTACGTCCTGTTTTTCACTCTCCAAAAATATACATTCTCCTTTAAGCTTTGGTTGTACTGTAGATTCATACATTTAATGATAAAGTTAGTCACGTTTCGCTGTGTACACGTGTTGTTTCATCACTGTTAAAAAAGTAAATAATTATTTCTTTATCATTTAGAGCGGAGTCCATCTGGCAGCGCTTTTGGCAGTCAAGAGAACCTGCGCTGGAGGAAGGACATGACCCACTGGAGGCAGAACAGTGAAAAGATGGACAAGTATGCTTGTTCTTTCACATGTTACTTACATTTTCATTTTCTTATTTCCTATTATTTCTGACAAAAAAAAATCCCCAAATAATTATTTACTAAACCAGTGCTCTGTTGGGTTTGTCTGAAAGGCAAAGTTAATTTTGTGATAAGAGGTGTTCAGAGCAAAATTCTGAATATATTTGAGAATTCCTCTGTCCCTCCTTACATTTCTGTCTCTATAATTTAATTAGCAATTTCACGCATATGCAAACTATGATATTAATATATGTGATTTACAGTGATGTGGAAGATTTTCACTGTTCATGTTTTACTGGATTTACATAAGAACAGAATGTGATTTGTATGCAGTCTTCAAAAAAAAAGATACACTTGTATGTTAGGTATATATGGTTAGTGGAACAGTTTTTTTTTGCATGTGTTTTATTTTGTGGCATTTTCATTTCTGTTCTTCTGTAAATTCAGTTCTAGCCATTGTTTTCTGTTAATTTCCATTTGTTCTCTCATGTCGCTGTGTGTTTATGTAGGAGTCACAGATCAGTCAGGTATTGTATGGACATTTGCTGTGTGCTCATTGAAATCCAAAGCCATGCTTTAGTTCCTCATTTAAGGTGTATTCACATGCATGTGGGGAGATGGAAAAAAATATATATTTAGATTGTTTGTATTACACTTCTGTCTTGTGTAATCTGGTTATGAAGAATTGAGTGGTTTTGTTTTTTGGGTAGGCCAAATTACTGTTAATGCTTTTTTTTTTTTTTTTTTTTTTACTTTCTAAGTTTACACATGCACATGAATACACTAACAAACCCCCGCAGCCCTGGTTCCAATCCTCGACCCCTTTCCCCTCCCATCTGTCTCCCGGTCCCGGTAACAGTGTCTGTCCAAGGGTTGGTAGTTGTTGCAGTGGGTCTGTTTTGCTTTTTTTTAACCAGTGTGCTTGTTTTGGGGATTGTAGCTCATGTGTGCCTCCCTGGTTGGTGCTGCAGCAAAAAGCAACTCAAATCTGAGTCATTTCAGAAAATAAGCATCACACATATAGTTATTACACTGATTATAATTATTTAATATTATTACATCAGTTTGCACCAAAGAGATACATACCAGGTAGCCCTGGTGTGCCACCTGTAGACCAGGAATGGCTAGTGTAGCTGTTTTTTTTTTTGTTTTTTTTTACCATAAACTGAAGAACTGTATCTTTAGACCCATTGAACCCAGTACCTGTTTACCTTTTGAGGTAGAAACCTATAGGTTTAGACTAACTATATGGGGAAGTGTGTATTGTTGCTATAGGTCAGTGCACTTTACCTGAGTAAAGACAAAATAGCATTGTTTAGTGAAATTAATGAAAAATGGCAGAGGTTGGCAGAGTTCTTCTTAAACTAACAGCCACATTTATGAGAAATGACTTTATTAAATGACTAACTAGAAGCTCATGGGATGTTGCAGGGTAGATTTTTATCACAATTAGAGAATTGGAAATTTTCTAAAAGAAGTGTTTTTTCTTGATTCAGGACCAGAGCAGAGTTGGAACATGAAGCACTTATTGATGGAAACCTTGCGACAGAGGCCAACTTAATTATTCTTGATACTCTGGAAATCATTGTGCAGGTATTTTCACATATGCAGACAGTGGTGTATTCACAGATAAGTAAATTACATGTGAACATGTGAGACATGTCAAGTTGGAATATATTGGATTGTATTTGTTATTTGTGTGCTGTTTTCTCCCAGACTGTATCAGTGACCGAGTCCAAGGAAAGCATTCTGGGTGGAGTCCTGAAGGTGCTGCTCCACAGCATGGCCTGCAACCAGAGCGCTCTCTACCTTCAGCACTGCTTTGCTACACAGAGAGCACTGGTGTCAAAGGTCAGTCTACAGGACTCTTCAGCTCTTCATATTTAATTGTGGTTTCAGACTAATTTTATACTTTGTGGAACTCTGTGTTGCATCAATTTGCATGTTCTTCTCTCTGCATTTGCAGTTTCCTGAACTGCTGTTTGAGGAGGAGACTGAACAGTGTGCTGACCTTTGTTTGCGGCTGCTGAGGAGCTGCAGCAGCAGCATCAGTACCATCAGAGCCCATGCCAGCGCCTCCCTCTACCTCCTCATGAGACAAAACTTTGAGATTGGCAATGTGAGTACAACTGGTCACAAACCAAAATGCTGTATTATCAGTAAACCTACACTTGAATAAAATTTCAGCTTCTTTATCTTTTCGGTTTCCTTAGAATGACAATAAAAACTGTTGTTATTTATCACTAATTCACAGAACAGATTATTCAAAAAGATGATGCCACCATAACTGCATTTATTGTTATTTTAAATCACTAAAAGTCAAGAACAGACAGTCTTACATGTTGCTCACTATTCAACAAGGAAGAGCTGTACAAGATTAAACTCCGGTCCAAATTATGCCCAGCTCCCTGTGCATTCATTGTGTCTTGTATTTTTCATTCAGGGTAGAAAGGACATCTGTTTTGCTCAATCATTTTTTACAGTCTGAATCTGTCACTGAAAAACATTCATCCTCATGGTGCTTTTTCAGAACTTTGCGAGGGTGAAGATGCAGGTGACCATGTCTCTTTCTTCACTGGTGGGAACATCTCAGAATTTTAACGAAGAGTTTCTACGTCGCTCTTTAAAGACCATCCTCACCTACGCAGAGGAAGACCTGGAACTGAGAGAGACCACCTTCCCAGACCAGGTACTCTTTATAAACCTTTATCCAATTTGACATTACAGAAATGTCTTTTTATTCACAGGATGTACAGATTTGCAACACAATTCATATGTTGTTGTCAGCCCTTTCTATATTCCTCTTTAGCTTAAGCTCTGTTCTTGTTTCTTAGGTCCAGGACCTTGTGTTTAACTTGCACATGATACTTTCTGACACAGTGAAGATGAAGGAGCATCAGGAAGATCCTGAAATGCTTATAGATCTCATGTACAGGTAGAGAGCACAAAAATCAGTAATACACTGAAATGTATATCTAAGAATTGAACATCAGTGTTTGTATGCTTTCATGTGAGGGACTTCTAATCACTGTTGTTGTGCAGGATTGCTAAGGGTTACCAGACGTCTCCAGACCTGCGGTTGACATGGCTCCAGAACATGGCTGGAAAACACTCTGAGAGAAACAACCATGCAGAGGCAGCCCAGTGTTTGGTACACAGCGCTGCTCTGGTAGCAGAATACCTCAGTATGCTGGAGGACCGCAAGTACCTGCCCGTGGGCTGTGTCACCTTCCAGGTAAGACCACCTCAGAATTCATGTCAACTTTTGCTTACTACATCAGCACTTGACGCATGAAAGGTCATTTGTTTTTATGTCATGTTCTTGTTTTTTTTTTGTGCATGGGTACACCAGAACATATCTTCCAATGTGCTGGAAGAATCTGCAGTGTCTGATGATGTGGTGTCACCAGATGAAGAAGGCATTTGCTCAGGGAAATACTTCACTGAGATTGGCCTTGTGGGACTCCTGGAGCAGGCTGCAGCCTCTTTCTCCATGGTAAGAGGGAAGGACTAGTTGAACAGATAGTGACAAGAATGAGAGTTTTTTTTTTAAGGGTTTCCACTACTTTTTTCTTGCCTACCTTTTTCTAGTCTGAATTTATTGTACTAGACAAATAAATGTCAAAAAAAAAAAAAAAATTAATTAATAAAAAAAAATTAATGAATGAATGATAACTTCGGATTAGTTTGACTATTTAATGAACAATAACAAAAATGTCCTCTTTCAGAACAGCAACTTAATTTCTGGATATTTGTACCACCAGGTTTTTAATTGGCCATATTATTAATATTACTAGGTAGAAACAAGTCAGTGCCAGCTAATCCTTGATTAAATTATGTCATATTTTCTCATCAGAAACACTATATACACCAACTCTATAAATGTAGGCTAAGGTCTTAGCATCTTTGTGTAACTGAAATAACCACGATAACGTTTGTCTCCTTTTCAGGCTGGCATGTATGAAGCTGTGAATGAAGTTTATAAGGTACTGATCCCCATTCATGAAGCTAACAGGGATGCAAAGAAGCTAGCCACTATTCATGGTAAACTACAGGAGGCGTTTGGCAAAATTGTTCATCAGGTAAGCACACACCTGTAGATATCTGCCCTCAGACTTCAGTAGCTTAAGCTGGATTTATACTAGAACCAAAAAGTTTTGTTTTCATTGTCAGTCTTCTGTTAGAGAAGTTTGATTTCAGCAGATTAGATAAAATGTCGTACAGTTCTTGTATTCTTTAAATCCAGTTGAGGGTCTGTGGTTTATGTTTAAAAAATTCACATATAGTAAATCTAAATATCACTATGACAACCCTAAAACGTCACTGACACTTGAATGTTTTTGTCACACATACCTCTTTATTCACTCTATGTGCAGGTGTAGAAATGTTAATTTTCTTTCTGCAAGATTTATATTTGGAAATTGTGACAAAACAAAAGTTGGCAACACAGGTTCTTGAAGGTGCAGAATATTGTCGTCACCAGTCATACTGATGGTAACAACACAAACCTAAAATACCCTGAGACTGTGCTGCTGTAGCCAAACACCAGCACTCACAGACACAGCTTTGCATGACTTTATTTTTTAGCATTGGAATTACGGTGTATTTATTTATTTGTTAGACACCTGGCATGCTTTATTATATTTGTGAAGTATGAAACTGAAGATGCATGAAGTTGGGGGAATGAATGCAGTTGTTTCTTTTCCCCAAGGCCAGCTGTGTGACTCAGAACAATGCTGTGAAGTCTGTGTGGGGTTACAGTCAACTGGTGTGATGAAGAACAACTCTCACAAAGCCAATGTTTTTTCCATATTAGGTTTATGAACAGAAGATTTCACATTTGCTTGAGAAATATGCCTTTTGCCTGCAGTGCATTCTGTCCTCCAGTTCGACTGTATTTTTAGTCTGGCTTTACATTAGAGTCTGTTCTCCCGGCTGTAACATTACTTTATGTGTGAGTGTGTGGGGGTGTATGTGTTGTCGTTCACATGTCCTGTATTCTCTTTGTCACACAGAGTACTGGCTGGGAGGTAGGTGGTTAAACGGTTCCTGCTTGGCCCTGCTCATGTTGTTTATCTTTTGTATTTTTATTTTTGAATTTTCTCATCTTTTTGTTTGCTAGCCGTGGGCGTTCTTTTGCTCTCTTTGCTTTGTTATATACATCCAATCCATTAACATCTGCAGACAATGTCAACTGTCTGCCCCCACTGGGGACACTCGCTGTATAATCAGCAATGCCCTCACTGTTTTCCTCTGTCCTCCCTCCTCTCACTGTGCCAGAGGAGCTTGTTTTATGTAACTCAACAGTGTTGGCAGGCTGTGCATGGGAGCCACAGTGTGTGACACTAATGACAAACATCTCAATGAATGCATCACCTGCACAATCTGCACTCAACCCCGTTCCTCATCTTCTGTCTGTCTGCCGGCGTGTCAGTCAGAACACTCATCGACTGCCGCTGTTCGTCTCATCTCATCTCCAACCCCAGGGCTCGATTTCAGTGCACTGTTTTTATTAAGAGTATCTTTAGCCTCTGCCATGGGTCATTCCACACTCGCACAGTAAAATAACTTTTTGATCACACAAGGTTCAATCCTATATTGGGTCGAAGCTGGAACCAAATTCCCGACAGTCCTTTTTCAAGAGGGTTCACAGTAATCTGAGGATTACTTGATTTATCCCCTTTGATTTTAGTAAGTTGTTATTGTTGCCCTTCTTTCCATAGTTTAAACTAAATCGACCCCTGATTTATTTTTTCATTCATTCTTTTTTAACAGTATTAACCTCTGAGTTCTCATAGTTTGTTGCATGTAATGAACAGAGCACTTGTTGTTTTTCGTTAACTGCACTCAGAGTGCATGGTGTGTATCTGAGGGGTTTGGATCCTTTTTTTCTCATTTTGTCTTTCTGACTTTCTCATACTTGTCTGCCTTTGCATGGTCTGGATCCTCCACAATGAGTTTCTGTTCCGTAAAGATGTTTTTGTTGTTGGTGGTGATTTGTTCTTTTTGTGTTAGTTTGTTTTTGAGCTTCTTTGGAGGAACCCAATCCTGATTAAAATTTGTTCTGTTTTCTCCTTTTTGATTACCCTGGTTGCTGACCCCTCCTTCCCACTTAACTTAATTGTGTCTTGTGGTAAGTTTCTTAGTTCTCAGGGCTTCTTAAATTTCTGCTTGAATATTTTTTCAGATCAAATAATGACATACAAAAAAATGATAATTTTGTTTTAGATGTGCCCCTAATTTCAGTTTCTAAGAAGGATTATTTAGGGGTCTTCCACTGAACAGTCCACCGAAAACACACCTGTGTCAGACTCGCTTTACTTCCTTTTTTCTACCTAGAGGAGCAGAGGTGTGCTTTTTCCATCACAGAAAGTTGATATGTTTTGAGACACATTGACGAAGTTGGATTTAGGCAGTGGTTTGAAGTGTTTTGGGGGTGATCTGGCTTTTCGTTGACTAATTGAAAACTGGACATTTTATTCTTCTTTGTCGTCATAGCCTCTTGTGGCTAATTTGCCATCTGAGTTTGGTCATAGCATTCCTCTCTGAAATGTCGATCTTTGAACAAAAAGTCTGTTTTAGTTATAATAACATGTTTGTCTGTATGATGCTGCATGTTATTCCTGCATTTTCCAACAGAAGTGTTATTTAAATATAAATATTTGGATGATCATCAGGTTTCTGCAGTTGCAGTTTTTGGCTCTTCCATTCCACCAGGTTTGGTGGTGTTGCCTAGGTTCATTTCTTCACTTTACAGTCAGTAACAGTGTGTTTCCTTTCCACGTAAAATTCATCCCTGGTCTATTTTTGATGGAAGCTGTGCCACGAAGCACAGAGCAGTTTTAAAGCAGCAAGAAATTGGTTGGTGTAAAGTTTCTGGCCCATTCTCAAGATAGAATATTCTGTGCAAACTCCTAATTTTGTAAAGCTACAGCACCACATCAATGTTGATAATGAACATCTACTAGACTTTCTGACTGGTACGGCACAAAAAAACAAGACCAGTGGGAACACTCAACCACAGTAGAATCACAGACAAAATGCTCTGCCTCTGAAAGTCTTCTGGTAGAAAACATAGTACCGCACACAGGAACAAAACTGTGTCAGCAATGTAACACAACCAACTGTGGAATGTAGGGGTCAGACTGGTTTAATAGAAACATCATTTACATGCGCCTTTACGTATACTCATAAAACAGTGAGTGGAAGAAGACTCACATACAGTGTAAGCTTTGTGATGTTTGTGTTGTATAGATGATGAAACTCACTGCAGCAATTTCCCTGTCATCTTTCTGAGCGAACTGCATGTTTTTTAGCCTCATTCTCTGACAGTTCAATCAGAGGCATTTGTAGACATGGAGCTACAGTGTTATTTTTATGTTGGATTTCCCTTCAGTGAGCTATTTTGGTTGTAAATGTTATTGTGTTTCACAGTGAATCAAAGTATAAACAAACAACAATCAGCAAAAATGACCACCTCGGGTTACTGTTGTAATAGTTTTAGTTATAATTTGACGTTTGACCACAAGATTCATCATTTACACTGTTGCAATGATAATAAAATACTGGCTGGAAAATCAAAATGTGAATCTAATTGAAGCCTATTCAGAGCTAACATTTACTTTTCTCTGTTGGCAGGACGGAAAGAGGATGTTTGGTACTTACTTCAGAGTTGGATTTTATGGTTCGAAGTTTGGAGACCTAGATGAGCAGGAGTTTGTCTACAAAGAGCCAGCTATCACAAAGCTGGCAGAAATCTCTCATAGGCTTGAGGTAAACAGAGAAGTATATAAAAAATGATCTGTTTGGTAAACTGGATCCAGATACGAAATGAAATTTGTATTTAATTTATGAGGTTTTACAGATGTAAACTATCTGAGCTCATGATTCCAGTGCATTTCACTTCTAACCTCTACCAGCATTAGGTTTAGCTCTTCATTAGCTGACCTTCTGATTCCCTACATGTCTTATTTTAAAAATGTGTGCTAGCAGTCGTCTGATGAGACATGGTGTTTCTGTGATTACTCTCAGGGTTTCTACGGGGAGCGATTTGGGGAGGACCAGGTAGAAGTCATCAAGGACTCCAATCCAGTGGACAAGTGCAAACTGGACCCAAATAAGGTCAGCAATGCAGAGTTTGCACCTCTGTATCCAGTCACAGAGTCCATTTTAAAGGGGTCATATTTTACTAAACCCACTTTTATTAGTCTTTGGTTCATTTATTTGTGTATTTGGACCCTAATAGTTCAAAAAGTTTGAATTTGAACCCTCCAGGTGCTGCAAAGCTATCTTTATATTCGTTTTGGCAAAAATTGAGTGGATTTCTACAACCTGTTTTAATTCCTTCTTAATTTGTTGCATCTCTAACTAGTTACATCAGGACATTTGGACATATAAGGTCAAGACTTCCGATGAACATTTCTCCAAGTACGCTATAATTGTCTGTCAGTAGCAGCAGTTGTAGTCCATACTGAAAATATGTCCAAACTTCAAGCCAATTACCTAAAATGTTCAGTTGTTGGTTGTATTAATGAACACAAGTGGTTGAATGGGACAGAAAGCACAGTCAACAGCCTGGAGGGGTAGGGGATGGGGTGTGAAGTGGCTCATGAGCATTTAAAGGGCCAGCGCTCAAAAATGACCTTTCTGGTGTCATTACTCAGAAATAGGGTTGAAGATGGACCTGTGGAGTTGAATTAATGAAGAATTCAGACCCAAGCAGAGCATTTACAGTTTATGTAGACCACAAGGAAATGTTGAAAAAACTTTAAAACTTTACTTTAAAAAAGTAAAATATCACTCCTTTAACTGAAGAAACACCATCTGTAAATGTTCCCCCCTCTGCAGGCGTTCATCCAGATCACGTACGTGGAGCCGTACTTTGACACGTATGAAATGAAGGACCGCATCACTTACTTTGACAAGAACTACAACTTGCGACGTTTTGTCTACTGCACCCCTTTCACCCTGGACGGCCGAGCCCACGGAGATCTACATGAACAGTTCAAACGCAAGACCATCCTGACCACGTCACATGCCTTCCCTTATATCAAGACTCGCATCAACATCATCCACAAAGAGGAGGTGGGGATTTGGTGAAAAAAAAAAAACAAAAAACAACACATTAATGTAAAATGTTATATAATCCAAACAATGACTTTGTTCTAAAACAGAAGGATTCACCGAGAACTCTTCTCTGACCTTTATTTTCAGATTATATCCACGCCCATCGAAGTGGCCATAGAGGACATGCAAAAGAAGACACAGGAGTTGGCCTTTGCCACCCACCAGGACCCTGCTGATGCCAAGATGCTGCAGATGGTCCTACAGGGATCAGTGGGTACGACCGTCAACCAGGTAAAGCTGCAGCTGCTCTTTGTTCTTTGTGAAACAGGAACAGGAATAAGATAATTTCTGGAAGTGTTGTAATGAATAAGCTGATTAAATAACCTGGTCTCCTCAGGGTCCTCTGGAAGTGGCTCAGGTGTTCCTGTCAGAGATCCCAAGTGACCCCAAACTGTACCGACACCACAATAAGCTACGGCTCTGCTTCAAAGACTTCACAAAGAGGTACAGAGTCCAGATAAAGGCTTCAGAACCCACGACAGGGTTTCTGTTGGTCAATACGAAGTCTCCAGTCTAATCATAAGGACTTCAACTCACATGTCTTAACGTGTCGTCACTCTTTTTTGACTTTTTCATGTCGCAAAAAAATGATGAAATGTACAAATGTGTCAGAAAACACTCAAATTACAAATAAAAACATTAGAGGCACATTTGAAGTCGATGCAGAAACCCTGTGTGAAAACAACAAATAAATGACAAACAAGATTGTGTATGAGCTGCTGCATCTGTCAGGTGTCACAGATATGGCTCACAGGCCAAATCCAGCTCGCACGATGAATTTGCAAAGTGAAAAAATTACACTGAAAACATTTAAACATCAAGGGTGTGGAACTTGTTTTAGTTCAGGGGCGACATACAGACCCATGGGAAATAAAATAAATAAATAAAATAATCAATTATTAACAATGACAATTCCAAATTATCCTTTTGGCTTAATGTGAAAAAAAAAAAGCTAAATTAAATTATAAAAATACTGAAATTTACAAACTATTCTTTGACAGTAAAATGTCAATAACCTGAACAGATATGAACAACTTGAAATGTACTTTTTTTAAAGTGCAATTTTAACAGTAAGCCTTAAATGTTTTGCATTTGTAGATCGACTGTAAGTTGTGTGAATAATAAACTGTTGTAATTGTTGAAATTGCATGTAGTTTTCTTAAGAAATTTCAGGTTGTACATGGTTGTTCAGGTTGTTCTTATTTTCATAATGTAATTTGATTTTTTTCCACAGTGAAACAAAGAAAATTTGGGATTATTATGTATATGTTATTATACTTGAAGGTAGACAGCCGATATATCAGGCCGATATATTGATTTTTTTCAATATCGGTCATCTGCCTTAATTTTTTTTTAAGTTGATATTTAATCAGTAGTAAAAATGTTATAAGATATTTGATCAGGCACCTGTGTGGACAGCACCTGAAGTTCAGTAAATGTTAAAAGAGTACTAAGTGTACGTGTATTAATAATTTAATTTATATTGCTGCAGAAAAATCTTAGTTAACTGAGCGTTTAAATTGTATTTTAAGGTCAATGTGCTTTAAAAAAAAAATAAAAAATTGGCCTTAAATATTGGCCTCAAAAATTGGCTGTAGATATCGGCCATTAGCTGACCAAATTTCAGCCTTAGAAAAACCCATATCAGTCGACCTCTAATTATACTATTATTTTACTGCTCCAGCCCACTTGGAATCACATTGGGTTGTATGTGGCCCCTGAACTAAAATGAGTTTGACCCCCCCGATCTGTACAACAGGGTGCACATAGATCTAGTATTTAATGTCGATTCAATCCTTCTGAAGGTGTGAAGACGCCCTGCGTAAGAACAAGAGCCTGATCGGTCCGGACCAGAAGGAGTACCAGAGGGAGCTGGAGAGGAACTACCACCGGCTGAAGGAGGCGCTGCAGCCCCTCATCAACAGGAAGATCCCACAGCTTTATAAACCTGTCCTGCAGGTCAACTCACACAGGTAGGACCGCCCCCCAAACACTGCCTCCGCTCCGGGGTGAGAGGAGAATGTGTTTTAGATGAGAAATTAAACCAGCCCTTTGTTTTTGCTTCCGTAAAAATCACGCAGCAAACGGACAGCTTGACAAGGTAGTTTTCTGTTTTGGTTTGTTTCTTTTCTTTGTTTGGAGTGTGTGCTTGAATCATTTATTTATCATTTCTGCAACATCGAGGTAGTGTTGCAGAAAAGTGAAATGAATCAGCAAATGTCACTGATCAAATTCACAAAGCACAGTCAGTTTATGTCAGTTAAGTGAATCTGTGTTTGTACAATTTAAAGGTCCAGTGTGTAAGATGTAGGAGATCAGTTAGCAGAAATAATCAGTATCTTTCATTATTTATAGCTCTGCACTAGATCGGAGTGGACAAACCCAGCTCTGGTTCTAGAGGGCATGGTTTTGTTCCTCGTGCTTGAAAAGAGAAGGTTACTCAGTTCGTTGCAATCTGCCAACTTCACCACTAGATGCCCCTAAATTCTACACACTGGCCCTTTAAAAATAGAAAATAAGTGCATGTCAATAAGATAATCTCATTTTTCACATTTGTGGTCACATTTTGGTAGAGAAAATATTACTGTAATGCACATTTTAGTAGGATATTTGCACTTTTTGCAGCCTTTCAGGACTGTTTTCCTCTATAGAGCTGCAAATATCATGTGACTTGCGTCGTTCTCGTCACCACGTTGGCTGTAAAGTTTTGTCAGAGCACACGGCACATTTCCAGTGATCCACAGAGACAGATTCACACTTAGAGAAAAATCAATGCTCGGCTCTGAGACAAACACTGGGGCAGCGCATCAGGCATGAAGCATGTGTGTCCACCACTTTCCCTCTGTAACGGCAGCAGGTGAAGACGAGCTGCGAGCAGAGGTGCACGAGCGTCGCCTGTTCCACCTGTACCCTTACTGGTGTACAAATGCTGGTCTTATGTTTTTTACTCAAAAAATTAAATGTGAATTCTAAGCTCATGCAAGGGCTGAAAATCCACATTTAACACATAACAAATCACATCAGTGTTGTAGGTCTAGTTCGTTCAGCTTCAGTGTTACTAAAATTACCCCCAAAATGAACAGACTTTTCTCAAATCTGTTTTTTTTAAGCTTTGTTTTCATAGTTTTTATCTCCAGATTTTCTATTTTTGTCCACAAATCTGGTCATAATAGTGGTTTCTTGGATGAAATGTAACCTTTTTTGCCTCTTCAACAAACTTGGAGAAGATACTGGAACCCAAACAGAACCTAAAGCATGTGAACAATGAAAAAACAAAACAAAACACTGAACCTGTTTACACACTAAAACTCTTGAAAACTCTGACAATTTTCTGATTTCTGGAGTCATCAGATTATTGAAGTGCTTATGTAAATGGAATGATCTGATCTGCTTTATCAGATAACAGCAGTAATCTGATTATGAGAAATCGGATTAACAGATCTGTTTATTACTCCGCCCCCAAAAGGGGAGGCAAGGGCTACTGTTTTTGGTTCAGTTTGTTTTTTTAACACTCTAGCAGCAAAACTATTGGTTGAATTCATTCCAAATTGGGTTGATAGATTTCTAGTGACCCAGAATAGATGTAATTACATTTTGGGGAAAATAGGTCAAAGTTAAAATTTTTTATTAATTTAAAAAAAAAACTCATTTACTTACAATGGATGAAATTTCACAGGTCTGTAGCAGCAAAAGTATTGGTTGAATGTATACCACATTGGGTTTATAGATTGCCAGTGACCCAAAATAAACATGGTTACGTTTTAAGAAAAGTAGGTCAGAGTTCAAATTTTTTATTTATTTATTTATTTATTTTTTTATCTTTTTTTCTTCTCCCATTTACTTATAATGGGCAAAATTTCAAATGTCTATAAAAACATCAATTTTATTTCAATTTAGTTCAAACTTGGCACATATATAGAGGCAATTGATATGTTAACATCAGCACACACAGACATGATGACATCAGCTGGATCGATGCCAAAATAAGCTACAATACGTGCGAGGGGCGGGGTTTGTTGTGTCTGGAACCACTTGTTTTGTTTTGGTTTTTATACATGTGTGCATGTGTAAAAACAAGTAAAATGGTAGAAAATGGAAGTGATGGAGTCAAACATGATAGGAAGACAATAATAGGAAGTTAGTCTACCATCACTACGTATGTATGAACTCAGATAATGAACTGAAACGTCCACAGTTTAATTTCTGAAGTGCATGTAAATGCATCAGATCTTATTACAAGCTGGGGCGCCATAAAGGGGGGGGCAAACATGACAAATTCATGGGGCCCAACAGTCCCCGGGGGCCCATTGGACATAGGTTAGAAGTTGTGAAAATTTCATGTAAGTTTTGGAGTAAAAGAGAGGCATAGAAGGCGGGAGTGGGACGTCCAAAGTTCAGTTTCAGGCCAGTTAAGCACTTCTGGAACACAGGCCATATATGGACGAGTGAGTGATGAGGATGAAGGCAGGAGAGGCAGGACCAGAGATGATCCAGGGAAAAGCTGGGATGATCCAGGGAAAAGCTGTGATATAAAGCAGAGACGCCAGGGAAGAAGACAGTTGTAAATAATAATAATCCCAGCGGCATCAATTAGTGATGTCATCCATTTAGGACTGTTTAAAACCGACTGTCTTTTTCCTGGTTTTTTTTCCCACTAAATTTTTTTTCCCCAATTTTTTTACCATTTTTCCGCCGACAAAATTTTTTTCCTAGTTTCCCCCCACAAATTTTTTTGTTTTTTTTCCCCACAGCCCCCCAATTAATT
>JAPQRP010000020.1:3762490-3775618 GCA_037367295.1 Apogon hyalosoma
TTTCTGTCTGTTTTAGTCACATGATCCACACAGGAGTTAGTACTGGATTGCGTAACCATTGTTTTTGATGACTTTTGGTGGTCTAATCATTTTTTTTTTCCGCAGCTGTAAGTAGGAACAAAAGGTGAAAATGAACAAAAGGCAAAAAGAAATTACCAATTTAAACAGAACACTCCAATATATTGAAGGAAATAAGTCAACCAAGAAAAGAAAAATAAATATCATGCAATACACAACTATTTCATTGTGGCTCTTTAACAGTACTTTATGTCCTAAAAGGAGGGGGGAAAAACCGGGCTTATATTGTCCAACCCAAATTTTACATGACTTGGCTAATCAGCTAATGTATACAGTCCATATGAAGAACAGATCAGTCATTAAGTTACAGAAAAAGAGAACAAATGATAACATACCATCAGTAACTATTACTGTTGTACTCCTGTTCATTGTTATGCTTCATTATGAACTTTATATTATGTTTATTTTATACTTATGTTCATTGCTATATCTTTAGGTAATAAGGTTTTTATACGCTGCAAAAAGTGATTTTCAAGGAAGGCAGATTTACTTATTTTGGGGATATTAGTCAGTTTTTTTTTCTAGTTTTAAGTGCTGATAGAAAAAATATCTTGCCAGCGGTGCATGAATGTCAACCTTGTTTTTAGATCATATATCTTCCCTTTTCTAGGTCAGAATTTGCAGCTTATTTTGAGTACAAATGATCTAGAAATGAACTCTAATAATGTGCAACACGAGCCACCACTGCTTTGCCACATATGCAACCAATGTTTTCTCCTTATTTTAAGCAATAATCTTTCTTTATTCAAGAGCAGTGCATTTTTTCTATTTTCAAGAAGACACAGTGACAAAGCAACGTCAAACAAGCATCTTTACCGATCAGCCTCACCAACACAAATCATGATATATTGTCTTCTTAAATTTTGTGATGTTTTCACACTGTTTGCTATTTAGTTCCATTCACATTTGACTTTGCTGAGTTGTCTGTAATGTACCACAGCGAGTGCATGATATCAGCTTTTCCACTCTTGAATCTGAGCCAAATCTCATCTAACGTTTGTCACTTGGTCACCCAGCATTGTGCAGCAGACAAAACCAGCACATTCAGTACAGTACAGTACAGTACAGTACAGACCATTGTAGCTCAGCTCCTCCAACCATCTCAAAGTACTTCTTACCTTAAACAGGACTAGAGCCAAAAAATGCATAGGATGAGGGGTTAAAGGTTATAAATCTAAAACATCTCAGGAAAAGTTTTAAAAGAAGAGAATGCTGGAGTGCAGCCAGTCTGTGCCTCTCTGACCTCTTTACATCTTCTCTCTTTTCCACCCATCTCGCCATTTATTCATTCATTCAGCCATCCATTCATCTCTCCATCCTTCTATTCAGACCGCCATTCATCTCCTCCACCCTCTGACCCACTTCACTTACAAATGTCTGTGTTTGTGGGAGAAAGAGAGAGACGCAGTAAAACACATAATGATGAGAAAGTTCAAGAGTGGATGATAGATGAGAGGAGAGGACACAGAGGAGATTATTAACTCTCATGTCTTCTTGGTTTCTAGCTAGCATGGAGCTGAACATAGTTACGCTCAGACCGAAACTGGAAAGTAAATGACATTTGCCTGAATCAATCTTCTTCAAGCTGCAGTTTAAACATCCATTTCTGAAGGACTCTTAAGGAGGTTTCACACTTTCCTTGTTTGGTTCAAACTTTCAGACTTTACAGTTTGTTCTAAACCGAATTCTCAGACAGCTGGTCTTTGGTCCAACCGGAGGAGGCGGTCTCATCCCAGAACAAAGGGAACCGATTGGGCCGATTTCAGGAAGTTATGCCAAAAAACGTAGAGGAAGAAACAGCACACGTACAGTAGTGGAAAAAAGTTTCTGGACACCCTTAACATTTTACGCAATCTCAAATATTATCATGGAATATTCGTTGAAAAATATTTTTTGTGTGGTTGCATCAGATAGACACAAACAAATGCAAATTATTTTTTGTTTATTGTTAACAAGAAAAATAATACAACTAAATTCTTGACAGTTTCAACATGTCATGCCTGGGATGTGTTTCATTATCTTCCTGAAACATCCAGTTTTGACCTTGATGGAACAGAGCATATGCAGAACAGAGTATGTGGGTTTGCAAAATAGAACAATACTTTACAGAATTCAATTATTTAAAAGTGATTCTTAATGCAATGTATAACAAATGCATGAGGTGTCCAAAAACGTTTTTCCACCGCTGTAGATGATGATGATGATTATGCAGGAGGTATTAGGCTACTCCCGAAATTGCTGTGTAAAAGACCCACTAACTGGACCGAATGTATAAAATAATCATGAACCTAGGTTTGGATTTTCAAGTGTGAAAAAGCCTATATACAGTGATGACCAAAAATTTTAGAACATTTGGCATATTTAAGACGTTTCATCCATTTTTTTTTTTTTTTACATTAGCCATTAAAATACCCATAAAATGAATGAAATATCTACAAAATAATCATTATGCTCTGCAAACCATAAAATAGAACCATCATTAAGAGATATGTTTTTTTTGTTTTTTTTTACAAAAAACAAGCCGGGCATGTTTCATTGTCAATGTTACATAATCATGTTCCTTCATTGAGGCTAAATTCCTTGTGTCAGGTGTGATCGTTGTTAAACTGATGGTGATAATGAGCCTGAGGACACAGATGTGTGATTCTTTAGAATGTACGAGGCCTTTCCTGGTTATTAAGGAAATATCAAAGTTAAAAGTGGATAAAAACAGTAGGACTCACTTCATCTAATATTTGTTGTACTCAGAGCAATCATCTGCATGTTTCATGAACATTATGAGAGGAAATCATGTTTTGGAGGCAATATTTTCAGATCTGTTGGGTGTTCTAACAATTCTGGCCACCAGTGTAATTAGCAGAATGAATGAAAAATACCTAACAAACATTCACATGGGAAGAGATCCAACATACAAATGAACGCAAATGAAAAACCTGAGTCAAGCTGCATATGTGCATCAAAGAAAAGAGCCTCAGACAAAGCACACACTCCGCTTTGCTGCTGCAAACACAACAGACATCTACAACTACATGCTGTTAAGAATTTTTGAAAAGTTTAAAAACTTAATGAGTAACTCAACACGGTGCGGTTTAACTTCTCATCTTGCTGCAGTGATAATGTAATCCAGGACCCTATGACCTCACTGTTGGGTCTGGTTACAGATGAAACAGAGCTCACCTCCGACCACATCCACCACAGAAAAAATGAGCTTGAATGTTTCCACAAGATCCAGATTCTTAATTTGGCACCTTTGTACTAACCAAAACTCACACTGGAAATCACTGATATGTTTCAAATACACATTTAAATTCACTGCTTTACACACAGAATACAAAAGCCCCCACACATGGGCCTCGCTCCCTCCTCACCTGCCCGATGGTTTACCTTGCAATCTGATTATATAACCAGCAGGCTGTTTACTTAGGTTATTGTCAGGCTGACGGTGACAATTTCACACCCAGTCTAGGAGAAGAGTAGAAGGCAACAAGAGGTCAAGGAACATGAGGGAGAGGGAGAGCAGCTAGAGAAGCAGCATCAAGAGTGCAGTTTGGTTAGAGTACGCCCTCTGGGCAGCGCTGGGTCTTCTGATGTTAGAATGAGACATGATACACTGACTAATCACTACACGGTGTTAGTATAAGACAAGGTGGGCAGAGGCTCGACGATTAACATGCTTTATGTTGTAGATATTGTTGGTAGATGTCTCTGCAGCACAATACATTTGAGATTTGAGAATAAAAATGTAAAATACTATAGAACGCTCATATCCAACATAGGCTAAGGCAGGGGTGTCAAACTCATTTATTCCAGGGGCTGCATCCAGCCCAACTGGATCTCAAGTAGGCTGGACTAGTAAAGTAATAGCATCATAACCTATAAATAAGGACAACTTTTGCTTTGTTTTAGTGCAATAAAAAAGATTAGATTATGACAATATTTACATTTACAAGCTATCCTTTAACAAAAAAACATGTGAATAACCTGAAAAAAAAATTTGTAAGAAAAATAAGTGCAGTTTTAACAAAATTGTGCCCCAACTTATCATTTATACATGTGCATTACGCACAATGTTACGCAAACACGTGGTAACAAGCATAATATTGTTAAAAATTTGGAGTTTTGAACTAAACTAAGAACAGTGTCTCATTCAGTTTCTCATTTGCGCAGCTCATTGTTCTTGGTTGTTCTTCTTGCTCTTTTGATGCAAAACTAGTCCAGTTGAACCTAGAAACTAGAGAAATGGAGGTGCCACTGTTTATAGGTTATTATGCTATTAGTTTAGATCCTATTGGTCTGTACGTGGAACGTGAGCTAAAATGAGTTCAACACCCTTGATTGTTAATATCTTCAGTGTAATTTTTGCACTTCACAAATTCATCCCATGGGCCAGATTGGACCTTTTGGCGTTCTGGTTTTGGCCTCCGGGCTAAGGTTTTATCACAGTAGCCTGGGTTCCATTCCAGCCTGAGGACATTTGCTGCTGCCTCTTCCACCGCGTATACTGTCTCTCACAAATGAATGCAAAATGCCCTGAAAGAAAAAAAAAAAAAAGGAAAAAAAAGTCTTTAGCTGTTATGTGGAAAAAGTGTTGTGCAAAAGTCCTAGTCCAACATTAGATTTATTGGTTTAGTAAAGTTATAACGAACACGCATATGCATTTCTTAGTCTCTGTATTAAGGTCCAATCTGGATATATGGAAATATGTACAGCAGGAAAAACAAATGTTGCAGGGGTAGTGGTGGTATTAGATTTACTGCATAACTTTTCTGATGTTTTATACCAGGCGTTATTCTACACGTCAGATGTTTTTGTTTGTGCTACTTGTTGTCATGGGGTCAGGGGTCACACTAAATTGTGACGTTACAACTCATTTAGTTCAGTTTTAGTGTGTCTTTAAGGCTGTACACGTATTCCCTGTATGTTCTTGTTGCAAATTATTGTATATGTTTATTTCAGCCATACAAAAACATCAAAGCTAAAGGTTGCCTAAGACTTTTGCACAGTACTGTGTAACATTAATGCACTAAAGTCAAAGAACCAGGCCACTGCGACATATTTTGTTGACTGGTCAGCTTACATTATATCAAAAGTTCCCAACAATGATGAATGGTTAAGATAAATCCATAATCCTATTCAGTTTAATGATCTGTTTCATTCTGTTGCACGTCTTCGTAATAACAGTAATATTTACATTTAGGATGAAATAACATAATATGGATATATTTCACTTAATGGAAGAAAACATGATGTCTTCTTAAGGGACTTCAGTGTTTAATCAGAAAACATGAAGTCTGATAATTCAACCATCCTTCACAACATCATCTACTAAAGTATATTTTATTATTGTATTGACTGAGAGAAAAAAAATGATATACAGTATTTGAAGCTAGCATCTATACCAGGGGTGTCAAACATGCGGCCCGGGGGCCAAAACCGGAACGCCATAAGGTCCAATCTGGCCCGCGGGATGAATTTGCAAAGCGCAAAAAATTACACTGAAGATATTAACAATCAAGGGTGTCAAACTCATTTTAGTTCAGGTTCCACATTCAGACCAATATGATCTGAAGTAAAATAATTGCATAATAACCTATAAAACTAGTGACAAATCCATTTTTCTAGGTTCTAGGTTCAACTGGACTAGTTCTGCTCTTTTGATGCAAAACTAGTCCAGCTGAACCTCAAAGAACTACCAAGAAGAACAATGAGCTGCGCAAATGAGAAATTGAATGAGAAATTGTTCTTATTTTAGTTCCAAACTCCAAAATTTTAACAATATTATGCTTGTTACCAAATAATATAAGTAATTTAATGTTTTATTGCACTAAAACAAAGAGAAAAAGTTGTCATTATTTATAGGTTATGATGCTACTACTTTACCAGTTGAGATCCCATTGGGCTGAATGCGGCCCCTGGAAGAAATGACTTTGACACCCCTGATCTATACAGACTAATTAAACTCTTTATGCACCCTATTTTCATACTTAGTTCTGTACTGTAATAGCTGATAATGCCCAGAAGAGGGAAGCACCGCATCACAATCTGAACTGACAAAACATTAACTCTGCCTATGCCACACCCGTTGTTTTGTTATGTTTTGTGCATTTTTAGTTCATTAAAAACCTGCTTTACATCAGTGATTACTGCTGCATGGAGTGAGGGAAATAAAAGAGAGACGTATTGTCTGGAGGCGGTGAAGAGTAATAAGGATTATACAGAAGGCGAGCTTGAGTGCAGTGTCTCTAAAGCTATCCAAACCACAGTAGATTACTTCTACATCTAGTGCTTGTATGCCTCAGGTGCTTAGTGTATGTGAGACAGAGCTAAGTGATTCTACAGGAATGCATCTAGATTTACCATTGAGGTTCTGACTCTTATAATTACATGCCTCCCACAGATCAGATCACTATCTCGGGTAATTGTATTCACTGCTGAAGCGGGCATGTGTGTAACTGTGCTCGTGAATGTGTTGGCGTGTGCGCTACAGACACTGTAAATTTTTGCTGCAAGGATGAGACGAAAAATGGATGTGTGTGTGTGTTACTGTTAGCAACCTCTGCAGTAACCGAGGGCAACAGCAGAGCAGCATCGTTATTATGCTGCTGATGATTTATTTCTGTCATTCTCCTGATCTTATTAAGTGTCACTCACAGTCACACCTCTCACTGTCATCTGCACCATACTTTCTGCAATATTATCAACTGGTGTCAAACAGACAGAGCAGCCTGGCAGTTTGTAATTTGACCAGTGGCTTATTCACAGCACTGACAGCTTCAGCGTAATACCTCAGATGCATAGATGCTACAAGTTGAATGTAAAGCACAGCACACAAGGTTTGATTTATAACTGAAACTAAATAAGGAGACTGTATATTTGACAGGCAACTGAACAAAAATGATTTAGTAGGACTTCAGGAACACTCTCGGAGAATACTGATGATTTTAAGCCATAAAGACCCAGTGCTGCTTTTGTGACTGTTCCCAATGAATTTTTCTCTATTTTTTAAACTTTTCTCAAGTGATTTATCACCATTTATTCTTATATTATGCTCTGTATTTTGGATTTTTAAGTGAAAATCATGTTCTTTTTTTTCGAAGTGGTTACTGACACAGTACTGTGGCATGAAATATCAGTTTGTCTATTACCACAGAGCCAATCAGTGCCCCCGTTATATCATCTTGTTACAACCTGAAAAGTACCAAGGCAATCAGATAGCAAATAGGTCAAAGTTAGACACAGTGGAGAGTTAGCTCCCTTGCTGAAGTATTTAACTGCAATGGAGAAGACTCAGGTTCAATTTGCAGTCAAAGAAGTGTGTGGGGGTTTTTTTTTAAGATTTTCAAACCTGGGGTGGGAGCAGGGGGGGCACAGTGCCAAGGGTGCTGGTAGGTACATCTGTGGTAGCAAAATGCACAGAAGAATGCACTGAAGTATACGCCACAGTACTGTGGCAACAAGAGGTGAATGAGCTCATGGAACAGTATCCATGATTGGCTCTGGAACAAATGCTAACATTTGATTGGCTCTGTGGCAATAGATGAAACGGTACTTTGTGCCACAGTACTGTGGCAGTAGCCATTGCCCATTTTTTATATTTAATTTACTGATCATGTACACTACCAGTCAAAAGTGTGGACACACCCTCTCATTTAAATGACTTGATGGACCGCAGATGGCCAGCAAGTGTTCAGCATCACTGGGAGCTCCTTCAAGACTGTTGGAAAACATTTCAGGTGTCTGCCTCATGAAGTTCACCGAGAGAATGCCAAGAATGTGCAAAGCAGTAATCAAAGCAAAGGGTGGCTATTTTGAAGAATCTAAAATATAAAATATGTTTTGAGTTATGTCACACTTTTTTTAAAGTACATAGTTCCATATTGCCCTCTTGCATATTTGCACAACAGTAATAAGATTTGCACTCAATGTCTATCACTGTGACAGCATTTTTTGTATCTTGCACAATCAGTCAATCTTTTTTTATGCACCTTGATACACTTACTTTTTGCACAGAGTACTTGCTTCATTTTATTTTGCCTAGTTATTTTTCCTTGCTTAGTGTGCAGTTTATTTCCTTTATTGTGTTTTAGTTTAGTTTAAATTATTTTAACTGGACAGTTTTACTTCCATTATTTCACTTTAGTTTAGCTTAACTATTTATATTAGTCATATGAAGGGAACTCGCAAAGCAAGAATTTCATTGCTCAGTATTGCCGTGTATATGACAATAAACTTCTTGAATCTTGAATATGTATTAATTCATAGTTTTGATGCCTTCAGGGAGAATCTACAATGTAAATAGTCATGAAAATAAAGAAAAACACAGGTGTGTCCAAACTTTTGACAGGTAATGTAGATGTTCATAAAAGCTCAGATTAAAGTTGAGGGTTATTATATTTCGGAAACAGAGAAAACTGAAGAAAAGATGACTGTTTCAGTATAATATATCATTAACTGAACATAAACCAAGTGTATCCATCCACTGTTATTGATCCAACTCCATGGGTTGAACTGAAGAATCAATGTTGTTGAAGATGATGGTGTTTCTTTGTTCATTACAGAGCCTCTGAGCATCCAAATGGATCATATCTGATGACCATGAAAAAATGATAAACTGCATTTTACACCAGTTATTTACATGGATTGATAGGATTAGTGGATCAACAGGTATTAAGTATTTTACATCAGTAGATTGTTTTGGTCGCTAGTGGATGTTTGGGTCTTTATGGGTTAAGCCCAATTGTTTCTGATTTCTCTGTATGAATATCACCAAAAGCAGCAAAAGATCTTAGCGTGTCAGTGTGATTAAGGACATTCACTGCATTGAACGCAGTATGAATTTATTTAATTCCATGCTCTCTATCTCGACCACTTTAACCGAACCTGCTAAATTCTGAAAGCCAGTTAAATGAACAGAAATAAAGCCATCACCTCGTTAGTGCCGAGTAAGTCTGACTTTGAAGTGTTTAGAGAGACGGATATCGGTTGTGCTTTGAACAGATGTTTTTCTGCAGCTGTGTTTTAATAAGGCCTCATTGTGCTAATAACGATTAGTCGCACGCATGTCAGCTCTAGGTCTCTGCTCTCTGTGCAGCTTTTCACCACCATCATTGTACTTCCACCCTCCAGCAACCGGTTCTTAGGGAGCTGATTGGTGACACAACATGACCGTCCCCTCTCCTCTCTTCTCCCTTGTTTTGCTCCAATCATTACAATGAATTGTACATAAATATTTAATCTTTCCATTACAGAGATTGTGGTGACCTTACTGATACCATTCAGGGTCTATATTGTCCTCTATATCGCCCTGTGTCCTCTTATTTCTGTTGTTGTTGGAAAAAGGCACATTATTTTATTCTTGACACCAAAACTGGAATGTGAAGCTTGGTTTGTGCACCATGCCAAAAAAATGTCAATCTTTTTGTTTTTCAGCATCTGAAATTCTCTTCTTCTCTTTTTACTGTCCAATTCAGACCTAGCTGCCAAACACAAACTGTACTATTTCATTATTGTGCAGCTGCCACAGAGAAATTACCCCTTCCTTTTTAATAAAGATTGTTATCACCCATACATGGTGCTTGATGCAAAGACAATAAATTGCATGCTGTCTAAAACAGACTACAGTAATTTGCATATCTCCACTGGAGCCATTTTTAGTATTCAGAGGAGTGAGGATGGTTTAAAACATTGGTGTGTATCTCAATCAGGGATTTACAACTTTGCATGTATACTGTTGTAGGAAGCTGGTCTTTGTTGTCTTCACGACCAGCTGTAGGATCCAGGGCGTTAAAGCTGTTTTCCTCCTCATTATGGATTGCGGTTGCTGTAATTTATAGACATATACGCTCCTGCCTTCACCTTTAGGCCCTCTAATTCAGTTTATCTTCAGGCTCATAGAGTCATTACTGCAGGTAATTAAAATACTCACCACTGCATTTTTTATCATTAGGCCACTTTGTCGCCTTTTACAGTAGCCAGTGAGATTTATTCAGCTTGTTAATACATCTTCAATCTTACTTTTAATGCTCTGAGCTACAGAAAATGGGCCCAATCCCAATTCACCCCTTGGCCCCCCCCCTTACCCCTACCCCTCCTATTTGTGCATACATGCAAAGGGGTAGCGTTGTCCCGATTCTCGATTAGATGGAGGGGAAGGGCTGAGGTGGAGGGCTGTATAGCCTTTGAAATGGAGATTTTTTTTTAGGACCACACTACAAATGGAGGGGTAGGAGAAATTTGCCATAATTCTGTTTGAATCATTGGCAAGGTGGAGGTAAACACAGCCAAAAAGTGCAGCAGCGTGATGAAAGAAACACACAGATGTACATGTTTTCTTCGTAAACAACTTAATCACTTGATCGACTGTTTAATGCTATTTCAGTGCGTTATAGATCGCATTTCTGCAGTTTATAGTTGATAGCCTGTTACAAGCTGGCCTAGGGGTTAACCAGGACGTACATAATGTGCTCCCCTTGTCCTCTCCCAAAGCCAGTCCAGAACTACAGTCCAAAATATGTATTTTTAAACAACTCAAAGAGGGTTAGGGGAGGGCTCAGCTAACACAACAAACAAAAGTCTCCTTCTTAACCAAAACCAAATTTCCTACTTCAAAATAAATTCAAGAAATAAAAAATACAATAAACTAACTTAAACTCCCTACGCACAAAACAGGAGAAAAGTGTGAAACAAAAGGAGCCACCCTCCCCTACCAGAAACTCAGACTACTTCGCAAAAGTACTATTTACAACAGAAAACTACTATACCACGAAGGCTGGACACCACGAACACACAGGATTCTCTGTGGGGAGCTGGCAGAGAGCAGAGAGAGAGTTAGCTGCTGGATCCGGGGCCATCTTTAAAGGCTGGTCTATCTGGCGCCACCAATCAGCAGCTTCCTGCATGGGAGAACAAAACAGCAAAAGAAAAGAGCACCCCTACAGACCTGGGGGAGAACACAACATTATCATACACATAAAGACAAATTCTGACCCTGGGTCATAACAAGCCGCAAAATTGCAACAGAGACGGTTACAGCTACTGACAGCATGGTGAATTTTTGGAAACTTTTGGAAACAAAGTTGTCGCATCTGTTTATAGCGGCGTCGACGGCTGCTGATGACATAACAGGTCACGAAGGGTTGTCCCATTTTATAGGGGAATATTTCAACCTCTAACCCTTGCAGATCCATTTCAAGGGGTAGTGCCAAGTGCAAGGGCCAAGGGGGTAGGGCTAAGGGGGAGGGCTAAGAGATGAATTGGGATTGGGCCATGAAGCCACATAAACACAACACACACCTCTGCAACAATGAAAGCCATTCATAATAGACTCACATAGCTGATACTCTTTATGCTTTTACTAATTACATTGAATACCATCTTTTGTTTGTGTCTGTCATATTTTGTTAAGTCTTACTGTAAACAGTGTCTTGCGGTAAAAGTGCGATCACCCACCTTTGTTTAATTAAAGTCAAACCACTTGCTTGCTATAGTTGGTTTTATCATCGTGGTAGTGATGAATATGAGCAAATTCCCAGCTTTAATGATCATAAAGAAAACGAGACACATGCCAGATTATCTTTTGAGGTTTTGACATTGCTGCGACTCCAGTAGATTCACTGGATGTGTGGTGTTGTCACTGATCCCTGAAATCTTTGCTGGAGTCTGAGGAATCTTGGGATTTCCCCCTGGGGCACAGTTTGTGGTTTTTAATTGAGCTTTCTTTTTTTTTTTTTTTCCATCCTCCCTCCTCATCCCTCTCCTCTCCTTTCCTGTCCTCCTCCTCTATGTGTTTTATATTCTGTTCTTTCAAGTGTAGATTTATACATCAGCGCGTTGGGGTTCTGCTTCACCTTTTATCAGGCATTTTAGGGTATTAACCACAGACCACTACGCTGTTATATGTTTGATACTTAATCATTCTGTTTTGGGCATGTCAGTACATGTAAGCATCGTGTCCTGTTTTAATAAATCACATTCTCTCATCCCAGGCATGTGGTATAGGAGAAACACACAGATCAGCAGCACCTGATGATCTTTTGTTGTTTACTGATGCATCTTTGTAATCAATGTCAGCAGTTTCCATGGTAATTGACTCTGAAATGTTGCTTTTGTTTCTGTACTGAAGCAACACAGAGATCCACAATCCTGATACTATTTCATTGACTGGGATTAGTGGTTTTATGAGCTAACTACAGGCTTAATCCAGGCTTTTTGGTCTTTTAAATCATTTTGTCACACGTAGCAGGGGTTAACTTCCTCTGGGGCATCAAAAGATTTCAGATGTGGCCCACCCACCAACAAAACCGTCAGCAGTTCAATCTGATGCTCCTGTAACTGTTAGCTTGAATTAAATTATAATCAAATATAATAACATTTATACAAAGCTGTTCGATGTAGAAGACGCTAGTTTTGTTTTGGATATTTGTTGTGTTTACCTTCACGTTTTCCATTGTGACTGTACATATTGGGAAAGTGTCATCCTGTCATCTGTTTGAATAGGTCAGAATTTCACCTTCTATTATAGCTGAGAGACAGTTCCTTCATCCCTCCAGAAGTGAAACAATTTCTCCGCTGGCGTTGTTTATGTGTCTGTTATATCACTTCCCTGCACAGGCAGTCAACATGGGTCAGAAACCGGGATAAAGACGTATACCCGTGGCAATATTCTGGTTATAAAATTAGGATAAGGGCTTGCACACTTTTCTGAAACTGGGATGTCATGTTTATGTATGAAAACAAAAAAAAAAACATTATACTTTAAAAGGATCGAAACAGGCATACTCAAGACGTAAACACACCCAGTGATTAGCTCAGTATAGTCTGTTGTATTAAAACTGTAAAAGTACAGCTGCAGAAAAGATTATTAGACCACCCTTGTTTCCTTCAATTTCTTGTTCATTTTAATGCCTGGTACAACTAAAGGTACATTTGTTTGGACAGATGTAATTATAGCAACAAAAATAGCTGATAATAGTTGAATTTCAGAACTGATATCTATCCATTTTCCATGTTTTCTTGATAATAACCAAAATCACTTCAGTTCTTACATCAATA
>JAPQRP010000020.1:3782212-3792762 GCA_037367295.1 Apogon hyalosoma
TATTTTAAGTGTGATGAGATATTTTGACTAGAAATGAGAAAAATACACTTGGTAAGATTTAGATTTTTGCAGTGTATTGCTCCCCTGTATGAGCATGTGTTTTGTTTGTTTTTCTTTAAATATACAGAAGTTATATAGATGATGTAAAATGCTGATAAGATAATGCTGCCTGAAAATTCTAAATAGATAATTACAAAAAAAAAAAAAAAACAAAACTCTTTATTTGGCCATTATTCAAAGCTATATTCCTTGAAGACAACCTGTTTCTCATTGGAAATTATTGACGTCAGTGTCAAACATTAATATCCACTCATATAAAAACAGTCAATACCTGTTATCAGACTCCTTTGGATTCTTCTCTAAATGTATAATGTGTCTGGACAGATATAAACTGTAACTTTAAAGCGTGCAACCGTAGGGCAGTAATTGTAGTTTTTACGTTTTGAGAAAAAAAAAAACAAAAACAAAAAACTGGCAGGAGATTGTAAATACATTTTTCTGTTAAAACCGTCTAAAGTTACACTGATAATACAGCTTCTCCTTTCACTCCGGGGCTATTGTAGCTTATCATGACAATGATAATTGTGTAATACGGTATTGTATATTAAGTGTGATATTTTCTCAGACGGTGAAAGCCTCATACCTTTGCAGTGGTGATGGTGTTCCAACAGTGTGGGTCGGGGTTGTGTGTGTGTGAACGTGGCGTTTGTTGTGAGCCCTCACCTTCGAGTGGTTGTCAGTCATCTATTATCATCTTGTGTGCGAAGTGTTTAATCCAATCAACCTAAATGTCAGCACTTCAAACAGATGTAGATAATGGCATGCAGTAAAAAAAAATAATGAACTCAGCAATTAAACCGGATTTATGTCACACTTTTAATGCCCCGTAAAGCCTTGTAATATGGCTGCACGATTCACACGGACGATCCTTAAAAAAATGATGCCGTAGATTATTAATACATCAAGGTTGTTCATAACAGTGATTCATTATTTGTGCTGAAGACCAAGCTGCTGCGTTCAGGAGCCTTTAGATAAGCCGTCAGCTGAACCGTCAGACAAACAGGCAAACAGGAAACCCAGACGAGTAAACACCTACCAGGGGTAAAGACCAAACAAACAAAAAAGAAGAAAACAGAAAAACATAGGTTATGTCTGGCTGTTAAAGAATGGACATGTTCTCATTGTTATTCTCTGCAAATTCTGCAAAAACCTTTCAACACATAGCCCCAAACACATCCAGTTTAGCTGTAGGTGTTGTTAAAAAGGATAAGTACTTCTTCTAAAACAGCTGGATACTATCATGTTATGCAAAAAGGTTCAGTGGAGGGTTTTTTTTCTGTGTTTTTCAAGACATTAAAGCGGTAGCGCAGCATGTGTTCAATTGCCTGCATTCAGTGCAATAAAGGAACATGACACCCAGTGGAATAACGTGGCTCATTTATGTATTTTCATACCATAAGGGTGTAAATTGAGGTCTGAACACATAAGAATTGCGTGGCTGCCAGAAGATGAAATGACTCTAAAATCCGGACTGAAAATGACAGTTTGTCAACCTAAATTGGTCGATTCTGTTCATGTAAGTGTCTGTAATGGTCTTGTAATATTCATTGAAAACAAAACAAAACAAAAAAAAAAATCACGTCATGGGTTGTGCTGGGGTTCTTTTATTCTTTTTTTTTGCTGATTTAGCTTTTTTTGTGGTCTGTCTAATTTTGGCGGTGAGTCCATTAATCATGTTTACATGGAAGAAATGCCAGTTCAGCATTAGTCCCGCACAGACACGCACACACAAACCACACACGCACCATGTAATCATTTATGTATGAGATTTACTTTCTCAGGCTCATTAAGTCTGTGTAACCTGTATGTGTTAGTCTTTGATTTAATGAACAGTGAAGCCTCGCTGGATGTTCTAACATGATCACATGCATATAAACACATGCTGAAGCACAATGGGGATAAAGGTTAGATCAATGTTTTTCCTCACTATTAGTGGCCAATAAGGCTGTTTTATTTACACAGCAACATGCCATTATTCAAATCAAAGAGAAGGTTGATATATATGTGATGGTGCAAATGTCTTTTTTTTTTTTTACAGGGCTGTAATGAGCCCAACGTCAGTTTGTCAGTATTTTTAGATACAAGTAAATACAGAGGAATATTGTGCATATTATTAATTAAAAGTCAGTATAGTGTGACCTCTGTTTACATGACAGAAATTAGCCCAAGCATTAAGAAACATTTGACATATGTTACATGAAATCTGCTGTAAAATATCAGTTGATTAGTGCAATAAATCTAACACTGTCTGCCCAGAAGACTTTCTTTGACTTGTTAGGTGCAAAGGGAGGTCACACTAAATAAATACGGCACATTTTGGTCTGTTTTTCTTCCTGTTTCATTTCTTTTCTCATGCAGTATTTCAGTTAGCGCTCCTTACAGAGACTGACAAATGCATATGCACGTTATAATTTATCATTAGAATCTTGAAATGACTGTCTATAAAGATGTAAAAGATAAAGATAGATAATCTACCTATGGTGAATGTTTGCAGTATAAGCCTTAAAGGGACTTGTTTCCTTTATATTATACATTTGAGACTCAAACTACATGTCTGAAGCATTTTTCCTGAAGATGATTTCTGATGATTCTGGTGGATTCCATTAGGTTCCATTTAAGTTGAAATTAAATTGTCTTTAATTTGTTTTCGGATGTTATTTTATATAATCAAAGCAGGTGATAGTCAAACAGGGGCCTGTAGTGCACTACCCCACCTTCCCAAAAAACATTTTTCTAAAGGCCATAATGACTGTAATGTTGTATTAAAATGTTAATGTCGAAAAAATGTGGGATGCACTAGGCTACCTGTTTCAGCCAAACAATGAACACATTTTAGTCCAATGCAATGTGTTAAAGAACCATATATGTGCACTACTGAGCATTAACATGTGTTTCATGGAGCGGAAGATATGAGGACTAGTTGAATATAAGTATTGGAATGGTGCAAAAAGTCAGGTACGATTGATCGTGCACAAACCAATAGGGTGTCAGAATGGTCTATGTTTATTCTTATTCAACCACAATCAAATTCACTCTATCCGGGTGGTGCGATTTATCTGGATTTTTTTTTTTTTTTTTTTTAAATTTGAACGATGACAAGCCAGACTGAAAACAAACTGAAATGAAATACGAGTAACAAGGCTATTTTTTAAACTGTAAGGAGTAGAAAGTACCCATAATTGCGTGAAAATGTAAGGAGTAGAAGTATAGATAACCGAAATTTCTACATAAGTAAGGTAACGAAGTATTTGTACTGTATGCAGAGGTGTCAAGTAACGACGAACAAAATGAACAGAGTAGAAAAAAATATATAAAAAAATAGAATCGACTATAACTATAAACAGAATGTGACTATAAACATAGAATATAATTATTAACAGCACGGTGTTGAGGAGGCTCTCGTAGTGACAAATCCCACGCACGACCAGGAACTAATCAGGCGGCCACATATAGGATCCCACTGTTGGGTTGTACTGAAAAGACTAGAAACAAATTGTGTCACAGAGGCAGGATGCTAGTTTAAATCTGACACAGTGGGAGGAAATCAACATAATGATGTCCGCATTTATGTAGAATCTATGGTTACAAATGACAGGTTTGTAAGGTAGCAGCTGATCAAAATTCGTTCCTTTTTTTTTTTACGCCTGAATAACTTTTAATTTATTTTCCACGGAATTTAAATACGGCAGTCGACTAGATTGGCAGGTAAATCCAAACAAGAGGAAGGGAAGGCTATGTAGACACAGAGCAGCCCCTTATAAACCCTCATAACCTTGACGCTGCACTCATATTTGCCCTGTCAAATGCCAAAATAAGACACTCCTGCACAGACAAAAGATGCAGAGCCACCAACTTAATTATATTCTTCATAAGCTTCACGAGATGAGGGAAATCTCTGAAGTGCAATGCCGTTATTGTGATGATGACATGACTTGCAACACATTAAGAAACTTTGCATCAAATTGAAACGGATGAATCAGATGGAGTTCATCTAACCCTAATTGGCCAAATGGTGTCAAGACATGTCCCACGTATGCAGGAACAAGTCAAGTATTTTCATCCTGAGGAATGCAACTGTAACGAACTCCCAGACTTTGTTATTACCATTTGTTCATATCAAGATGACAATGAAAATATTGTATCTCAGGCTCTTTCCTGTAATTAATATATTTATATGTCATGCCTGGTCATTTGGATTAGTAACTGTAACTTCATTAGTCCATCTTTTTGTTACATTTATTTGCTGCTACAAGTAACTAGTTACACCCTTTACTCTGCATTTCAGTCTATTTTCAGTTCCACAGGGCGCACAGTCTTTAAATCTATTTTAATAAATTGATTTTGTGTGTGTCCCCTTGTGTACACATAATACACACTGTGAGTTTTGATGTTGTCTTTGAACAAGTTTAGAGTCACCTCTGGAAATCCTGGCCCTGGACTGTGTTTCTCTGTGGGGGAAGCCATTCATCTGAGGCACACACATTAATGCATGCCATTTATTAATTATTATTCATGCCTGTCATGTGTGCCATTTACACAGCACCACAGAACAGAGGAGGGACAAAATATAAAACAGGACAAAGGAGCATCCCTGGAATTTTAATGATTTCATCAGCTGTGGTTTGGAGGCCTGTGTCTTCCTGTCTCACCCTGTGTCTTGTCTTATCTTTCACTGTCCCATTTTGTGTTATGTGTTAATTAGACCTTTGCAGCATTGGGTTGTGATTTACACAGGCTTTGCCCTCTAATGGGATTCTATCTGCGTAGCTACTCACATAGCCTCGCAATTAGAATTTGTATGTACGTGCTCAGCCAATCAGTGCGTTCCTAATCAGTCCAGTGAGGACTGCCCCTTAATAGAAAAGGGCAGTGGTCTCAACACTCATTATCCACTTTTTTTTTTTTTTTTTTTTTGCTGTGACATTCCTTGACAACATGGCCAAGGATGACTTAATTAGAGGACTATGTCCAGTATCACTTGCATTTTCCCATAATCCTAAAGTATTTTTTTCACTTGTGTCACCTAAAAATGAAATGTTCTTTGTAATCTAGAGACAGTTATGGATACATTTTATAATGTGTATCCCTCTATCCGTTTTTGCCTTGATATATTGAATTTTCACAAATAGTGGCCAGTGCCTTTATTTGAAAGAGACTTTTGTGCACTGTTTTTAATATAATCTTAACATTTCCTAGATAATTTCATATCTGAACTTAACATACTGGGGGGAGGGGTTGCTTTCACCAAGCCCTTTGTGTTGCTACAGTAGCCCAGAAAGAACAAACCAAACACTGACTATAGTGTTCTTAACCTCCACCATTTCATTTCTTTTCTTTTCTTTTCTTTTCTTTTCTTAAGATCCCCATTAGGAACTGAAACATCAGTTGCTATTCTTCCTGGAGTTTCTTCAACATTACAAGTTTAATTATTTACATTAATTTTGCACCATTCACAGCCACACACACACACACACACGGGATATATAATACAACAGCCCAATGCAATAGAATAAATAAATAAACAAAATAAGTGATATAAAAAGTTTTTATTTCCTTTTTGAAAACATTTCTATCAATTTCCAACAACAGAAACCCTGGCAATCCATTCCATGCAACCATGGCCCTATAAAAAACTGTTGGCAGTAACTGATATGTTCTGCCTAAAGGCAGGACACAACGTGTTTCACTGGTTTGTCTTGTACAATAATGATGTTGATCAGTAAAAAAAAAAATATGGTTATCTTTAAATAGGTAATAGGTTCTAATACATGGTTTCAAATGCCAGTTTGCATCTGAAAATGATCTGGTTCATATATTATTGACCTTTTTCCTGTTAGTATGGTAGTCAGTTTACTATATTTGCAGTAATTCACATAACATTTAACCTTGCATTTTATTGTTTGAATGCCTATTCCAGTTAAATTTTGTTAAGCAATTATAAAAAATTAATGGGTTTCTGTTTTTTGGTATTCAAATATTTATCGTTGTACTTTTTCTGTAGTATTTCTCCTGCAGTTCAATATACAGGACAGACCCCTGCCGTCACACACCTGAAATAAACTGTACTGTTAGTTTTACTGAAGGATTTCACAGCCACATTGCTCAAATTCTATTTCAATGCCAGGTTTTCTTTCCACATGACTAAGAAAACACAGTCCTGCTGGAAATCCTGCTGTAATGTATTTTCGTCCTCCCTCAGCCCTCATTTGCAGTCTGATGACAAGATGGTGAATCACCACACATTGTCTGGTCCATCTTCATGTCCCTTTGGACACGCTGTCATAGAATAACCTTGGTTCCCCTTGTTTCCTCGGCTGCCCCAAACCCAGCTTTGGTGGGGGCCAGATGTCTCTCCATATGCAGCCACCTTGCATCTTTCCAGCACAAACTCACCTGAAGACATGTACAATACATCACCATTTGCTTTTTTAATACTTTAAACTTGTACTTAGTGGTATATCTTGTGTTTCTTTGACAGTTTGAAGGTTTTAAAGGTCACGGTTGTTCATATTGAAACCTTTTCCAGTACATCTAAATATTCCTTTCCATGTGTATATATATTTTTTTATTGTAGTCACAGACACACAGTGCATAAATACCTACTGTGGCATGTTTTTCATTACAGCTTTTTTTTAACCAGGTAAAAGTTTCATAAAATTCAGATTGAGCTAATGAAGAGAGCAGCAGAAACATCTTACATAAATACAAACAGTACAAACAAGGACAAAAAAGGTGCAAATTCAATCCCCTGTTGTAACCAGCTCTGACAAATCCAGGTCCTTCTGTACGTTAGTCCAAGGGAAAAAAATGGCAGCGTATCTAAAAGCAATTGTGTTCTAACTCAGGGGACCAACATTTGTAGATTATTTTGAAAGTGCAGACCATATTGATTTTTTTTTTCACATGTGCTGTATATATACAAATTGGAAGGGAAAAGCCCAGGGAGGGATTTGTGTATGAAAACTAACCATTGTGAACGTCTGCAGACATACAGAGATAGCCACTTAGCAACAGCACAGACAAGGCAGTAACAGAATTAGGAAGCACAGTGGTACGATATTCAGCTTTTTTTGGCACTGGTCAGGTGCATTCATACAGAACAGATCGCCATAACCCAATAAAAGTTAAAAAAAAAAAAAAAAAGTTGCTGAAATGAAGTGTTTCCTGCCTGTAGCAAGGGATATGATATATTCCAAAAGAAGAAACCTCATTTAAATTTCAGCTTGGGTTTTCCTTATGTGATTAAAATGATAAATTCTGATCTGCAGTACTACCTCCATGTGTACTGTCTATCACATTGCAGAGAAATATATAATATAGCATTTGTTTTACAGTAAAACATCTTTAGATACAGAAAAATATCGACCTTGGGATCATCTAACAACAAATCATGAGGGGAAAACACTAGTAACTAGCCTTATCCTGCATTGCAATGAATTCTTTCAATAATCACAAATGAAAGCGTATGTAATTTTAAGTCTGAAGTCTCTTAATTCCCAGTTTGGCCTGTGTAATATTTAATCTAACAGACAAATTTCACCCTCAGATGGTGTTATAAATCATCATGATAGATGTTACAATCTTAGTGGGATCAGCTTAACTGTATTTATAAAAATGTTATCTTCGGGGAAATAAAATTAAGTATAATGTCTGTGCAATATATCTTGCACAACACATCTTTTCCTTTTTAAAAGTGGCTTGCCTTATCTCCATCCCCAGCAGGAATTACTACCTTGACTCTCTACAACACACATTCATCACGCCACCAACCAATTATAATACATGTCACTGTAAATAATTTTTTATTCGTAGTTTTTTATCACTTCATACTAGTTATGGGTTAATCAGACTTTGTCAAAACACATTATTTAAGAGCTTAAAATACTTGGATGTTGGATTATGTATTAAAAATAACAATGAATGAGTTCCTGGACTGTAGGAGACATCATCATAGATCATGTGACAATCTTTGGAGGTAGAATCACGATCTATTATCTGTAATGCAATTTTTTTCCCACCTCTTAAATAATGTAGGAAAGTTACAACCAAACTTTAATAGCTTGTTCCCTGTTTTTTCTGGTTTCCAGTGGCTCAGGCTGTGTGTAATGGCTTCTTGTTGTTGTTGTTGTTATCTAACTTACTGCAACATTTTGACAAGAGCCAGAAGAAGTAAACAGGAGTCTACATTTTCCAGACTGTACATACATCTCAGACATCTGCAGCGTTTCCATTAATTACCGAGACTGTGGCGGCGTAATTTGCCTCAACAGAGCGTTATGACGAACCAAAAAATGTCTTCAGACTATTCAAACGCATTTGTATAAATCAGACTTGGTTCGCGTCAGAGTTCAGACCAGCACGTCATGAAAATTCGTAAGTCATTTCATCATTTATTTGTTCAGCAGCAACAAAACAATAAACCGTTCATTGTAGCTTAGATGCGGCACTCAATGCAATGATTTTTAACTGAGTAAGAAAGTGCTATTATTTATTTGTTTATTTATTCAATGAAGCAATCTGTACGGTCCTTCTAAAAAGCAGATTATATCGCTCAGCCCCGCATGACGTTTTGATTCAGTTTCATAATTAACATACCACAGCATCCACACTCTGCCTTAACTGAGCAGCAGAAAATGTGGAGTCAACATGGATGGTGTGACCTCAATTACCCTTTAGTCTGCTCTGAGACCGGCATGTGTCCCTGGCTGTGTTTGTTTTATCATGAGTTTGAGCATATTTGTTTGTGTGCATATTTTTGTGGCCTCCAGGTTCTTTGCAAGACAAAAACCTAATATAATAAAAGAGCTCCTTTTACTTAATTCCTCTCTGATGATTAAATTATCACAGTAGACTATATCATTTGACCTTTAACCCTATCATAGTTTTTTTATTATCTGCTTTCGCACTTTATGTAACTCAACCAGATGTCTAAATCACGTGGTCGCCCTGTGTAACGTGCATGGACGTTTTGTGTGTTTGTGTTGTGTTTAGGAGCTGTTAGTGGAGCTTGGTTGGGCGAGCAAATCCAGAGGAAGGGGGGAGGAAGAGGAGGGAGGGAGCGCGCAGACAGAGGGAGGCAGCGGAGACGACTGTGATGATGAAGATGGCTGTGAAGCATCTGGTGAGGGGAACGGTGAGTCACAAACAAAACAGACGAGCAGAAATACAGGAACAAACATCAGCAAACAAACACCCACACGTATAATCACATGCATTCTTACGTGCATTCTAAGCTGTTGTTTTCTTGCACAAATAGAAAATCTGTTTTTATGAATACGTAAGGTAATACACCCAGAGGTATATAAACACTCATGGACGGCGGAGGTTTTAAAATACTGCTGCGTCCACATATCTTGTGCCAGCAGGGAAATGCCCAGAGGGAAGGATAGCACTGAGAGCTAGATCCAACTGTCCTTCCTCTTTCTTCCCCTTTCTTTCTTTCTACACCCTCCTCTCACTTTTTCCATCTCTTCTTCTGCTGGTCTCAGCAGTTTAGCGCATTTCCTACTCAGTCAGGATAAAGGATGCACTATCAACCAGGTCACCCAAAAACAGAAATGGAAAAATAAACTCTAATTATTCATTTATCTCCTGACTTATTCATTGTGCTTATGCTTATACATAATACATGGGTGTCACAGGGAGATCTAGGGAGCCCTGTGAGCCTTGAAGCAATCCACCAGAGTGAATATATTTAATATAAGACACAATTTAAATTGTTAACATGATAAACTTGCTTTACACTCTGGCTGACGGCCAAATGCGATGTTTTCTGTCTTTGACCTATACCACTAGGCAATAAAGCTGCACTTTGTATTTTCGGTTTTCTCAAAGTTGTGGTTGAATTTGCAGCACTGTGATTGGATGTTTTCTGATAAGTTGTTGCTAAAGATGTATTGCAGTGTTTTTGGTGTCACTAGGCAAAAAAATCCACAATTACCTTAAGTGGTTCATCAATAAAAGATCAGAAAATTAACTAAATGTAATTAGATAAGAGTGTGGGATGTGGGTAATGACCAAATGAATAAGATCAGTGATACAAGTGGGGAAAATGAGTTTTCTCTGTAGAGAGTGGCTCAGAAATAGGGGGGGGAGTTTACTGTTATTACCCATACCAACACTGGGTACGTGTGTGTGTGTGTGTGTGTGTGTGTGCGTGTGTGTGTGTGTGTGTGTGTGGTGGTGATGGTGGGGTGTACTGATTTTATATGTAAAACACTTTGTGCTACATTTCATTGTATGACAAGTGCTATAAAAAAGATTGATTGATTGATTGATTGATTTGGCTCAGAATAGAACCACTGCTCCTCCACATCCAGAGGAGCTGTTTGAGGTGGTTCAGGCACCATGGATAGATGGATGGATGGATGGATGGATAAAATACTTTAATAAAATCTGCATTGACATTACTATTTTGGGGCGGCCATGGCTCAGGTGGTAGAGCGGGTCGTCCAATAACCGAAGGGTTGGCGGTTCGAATCCCGCTCTGT
>JAPQRP010000020.1:3814405-3828189 GCA_037367295.1 Apogon hyalosoma
CTTTCTTTCTTTCTTTCTTTCTTTCTTTCTTTCTTTCTTTCTTTCTTTCTTTCTTTCTTTCTTTCTTTCTTTCTCTAAATTGGTTATCTTTTTTATAATTTGATAACTTGCTGAGGCTATAATCCTCACCTACCTTTCACTGTGTACTTCCTGCTTTGTGTGTGTGTGTGTGTGTGTGTGTGTGTGTGTGTGTGCGTGTATGTGTGCGTGCGTGTGTGTGTGTGTGTGTGTGTGTTTCCTCCCAGGGGAACTGAGGCTGAAGTAATGAAATGCTCATTACTGATTCAGCTGGAAATGCTGGGGATACATTTACACACCTAGACACACACACCAGCGATCCAGACACTTTTCAAGGTCACCTCACATCATTTGTGTGTCTGTGTGCATGTGTGTGTGAAAACCTATGTCTGTTGTGCACATACAAATTGAGGGGCAACAAGATTGGGCATAATTAGGGCTTAAATTGACAGTTCTGTAGTACACACCAGAGGCGCCTGATATCAGACACCATCATTAACGCTCTCCGTCTTTCTGACTTCTTACTTCACACACACATATTCACCTTCGCTGTCAGTTCACCGCAACTTTTGCTCGTCAGATCAGGCATTCCTGACATCCTTTCATCATTTTATGAACACAAACTCAGACGAGCGCACGTATACTGAATATAAACATAAATATTTGAGCTGAGGTTATGCTCTGCAGCTAGACAAGACAACACAAATGCTCCTTTTCCTCACATCAAAACGCTTTACACACAGGTCAGGCTGATCAAAGCATAGCTAACATGTTTCTGTGAGACGCACAAAGCACATGGAGCGCATACACAGTATTGGCTGCAGTTGTTACGAAGATGCTGTGTTGTCAGTAGGGTTTTGTTTCAGCTGGCAGACTGGAGGAATGCAAGAAAGAGAATTAAACACAGTTATGCTGAGGTTTGGGTATTGGTTTGTCTGGAATGGATATATATTTTTTTTTTTGCATGGTTGTTATCAATCAGACTGGAATGCAGAATTCCCATTGTTCCAACAGATTAAGGAAACACAGGTGCAAATAATGATTTTGGCTTTGGGTATTAAACAAAAACATGGTGAAAAATAAAGAGTTGGAATGATTAATGAGGGCCTTTATCTCAGTTGTGTCAATAATACCAGAATTACATTTGCCTATAAAACTTATAATTAATAATAACAGTCCACAGGCTGTGGGGTGTTTTTTTTTTTGTTTTGTTATTTTAATAATATATATTATTGGATTTCATTGGCAAGAAGGCATTTTCTGAGGAGAATCTATTATTTAATGCTGATTGCAGATTTTAGCTTTTAATCAGGAATCAAATAACCTGTGTATGTAAAATAACCTGTGTATGAGGCAGTAAAATACACCAGTTGTGTGTTTAATCTGTTATTATGTAATGAACCTAGACTGTAGGATGTGGGTAACAACTGGGACACAGTTTCTCTTTAACCCTCAAAAACCTAAACACCTGCTGCCGACCAAAAGCATCTACCGATCCAAGTTTTTTAATAACAATTAAACCACAAATGTTATCAATATATTGGAATAATTCAGGTGAAATACAGTTTTGCAGCTTTTCAGCAGCATCAGCTACAATGCATTTGGACGTTCAGAGGCTCCATAGTGACAATAGAAACACCATCATGTTCTGTAATATTGATTCTTCAGTTAAACCCATGGAGTTTGATGAATGACAGTGGATGTAGACATTCGATGCTGGAAAAGATTTCCTCTGTTTTGATTGAATAACCTTTGGATTTACTCTGTGCTTTTATGAACATCTTCATGATTAGTAAATTAAATATAGGAAAATACCTGATTTACACTGAAAAACACAAAGGGTGATATTCTAATAAATGCTGACAATTCACTGAAGGTAAGTTAATATAGAGAAAAATTCAAATGGAAGTCGCAACAAAAATGCACTGTAGCCCATTAACCCGTAAAGACCCAGTGCTACTTTTGTGCTAGTTCCAAAATATTATTTTCTTTATATTTAGCTTTTCTTTAGTGATTTATCACCATTTATTTTGACATTATCCTCTGTATATGGCATTTTTTTCAGTGAACATCAGGTATTTTCCCATATTTCATTTACTGGTCATGTGGATTTTCATAAAAACTCAGATTAAAGTTGATGATTATTATATCAAAAACTGAGAAAACTGAAGAAAATGTGACTTTTTCAGCAAAATAAAATATAAACCATCCGTCTCCATCCACTGTCCCTTATCAAATTCCATGGGTTTTACTGGTGAATCAATGCTGTAGAGGATGGCAGTGTTTCCACATTCACTATGAAGCCTCTGAACGTCCAGATGGGTCATATCTGATGACCATGAAAAGACGACAAACTGCATTTTACACCAATTATTTACATGTATTGATAGGATTAGTGGATCAGCAGGTATTTAACGTTTTAGATCAGTAGATAGATGGTTTTGGTTGTCGGTGGCTGTTTGGGTCTTTATGCGTTAAGTTAGAATAAAAATATTTTTTATCTCTTCCTATGAAGTAATTACGACAATGTGATTTATTCTTTATATATAAAATGTAACTGGGACTCAGTGTGTAATCATTACCGCAGTTAAAGGTGATTACTGATGTGTAGAAATAGGAATGAAAAGAGGAATGTGTCTGAAAACCAAATTATTCCAACTTTATGGGCAACAGTGTACATTTTCTGAACTCTAAATAACGCCAACACCAAATTCACTGCATTGGGCACTCATTGAAATACTCTGAAATTCTAAATTTCAGCTTTAGTGTGTTATTGGACATCATCATCTACCTCCTCTTGCCATAAAACATCTGAGCAGCACTTGCTAAAAAGTAAACACATGCAATAAAACAACTGTTATAAGGTCATAAACGGACAAAAATCACCTATAGTCACTATTTATAGCTTCAAAATGTCTATAAAATCTGTCTGAATGACTGTATAATGTTATAAAAAAAACAAAACAGCATGCTTCTGGACCTTACTGAGGCATGGGATTGGCCCCATATGTAACATTTGAGGAAATTACCAAAAATAGTCACTTGCTCGATAAAAGGTTAATTACTTGCACTATCTGCACAGACCCATAACCAGTACCGTCACAGTCTCACTCAACCCACTGGTTTTGTCCACACTGTATATTGTATATTTTGAAACTTTATCTTGTTTATTCTCTACCTTACTTGTTAATTTATTTAAATAATTTTTATTTTTTTACTGCATGCTTCTTACTTACTCCATGTTCTATGTATACACCAAACCACTGAAGCAAATTCCTAGTAATCCAACTTTATTTGTAAAGCACTTTAAAACAACCGCAGTGAACCAAAGTGCTGTACAGAAGAATCAAAAGCCAAAATAAAAGAATAAAATACAAGAATAGATTAAAAAACATTAAAAAAAATAAGAGCAATAAACCAGTACCAAATAAAACGATAAAAGAAAAATAAAACAATGCAAATTCTGTTTACTTACATGTCAATAAATATGGTTCTGATTCTGATTCTTGGCCTTTAAGTGTTAACATACAGTATTACAACAGGACAGACCCACAACAACTGTCTACTCTGAGCAGCACATGTTACTCAGTCACATCCATCCCACTATAAACAATACCAGACATACACGTTACACTCAGACAATGGGTTTTTATAAACTATGTAAATATAAAACCAATAAATAACGTATTGGATAACTAAGCCTACATGTAACATAACAGTTTTTGTCACTTCCTGTTATTTCATATGTAGTAACTGATCAGATTAGTCCCATTATGATTATTATGTTGTAAATTATTTTCAGTACAAACAAAAAACACATGTTCGATAGCTCTTCAACAGCTCCTTAAGAGTGTGTGTGTGTGTGTGTGTGTGTGTGTGTGTGGGTGTGTGTATGTGTGTGTGTGTGAGAATAAGAAGACAGATGTACTACGTGCTTGGCAGCGTGTGTGTTTCCTGAGATTCACCACAGCTCTGATTTATGGCCCTGCCCCACCTGCTCAGGGCTCTTACTGTCACCCCTGGGTGAACACTTCCCTTGGATTCAATTGAATTTTTATTTTATTATTTTAAAGAAGTGTCTAAATTACCAGCCGGTAGTGAGGAGGACGTATTTCTTTGGAGAGGATGAGGTTGACGTATCGCCGTCCTGCTCTTTTCTTCTGCTCGTCTTAAGCCGGGACGACGCGTGGCCGGCATTTGTGTCCCTCTTTGTAAACTGTCGGCTCAGCTCCACTGGGGAAGCGAACTGTGCATGAATGGAGCTGTTAGCTGCTCCTACGTTAGGCATCTAGGAAAAAGACAGCAGGTTTGAACTGAAATAGCACTGACCCGGACGCAGCAAAACGACGGATGCAATTCGCTGTCAGGATCCTTCAAATGTCAGTCCTGTATTCCTGTCATCTCACACACACACCAAAACACACACACTCTCATTACTCATTGTAGGAAAGGTTAAACTACCCCATGAGTAGGCCCAGTGACACTTCATCACTCATTTCTGGCTTTGTGTGTGTGTGTGTGTGTGTGTGTGTGTGTGTGTGTGTGTGTGAGTGTGCACGTATTTCTAGTCAATCTGCCATATGTGACATGTTCTGGATTGTTGCTAAGAGACAAACACGCCGAAGGGCATGTAGGAGGAGACTGCATGTTACCACCCGCTCCAGGACACATAAACACACTGGTACACATGAACATATGCACACACAGACATGCATATTCAAATGCAAAACAGTTAGGGTTGAAGTTGTGGTGACATCGGTGCTGTTCTGTGTACGGGGAAATGAGGTTTCAGTTTATGTGAGTTTTGAGCATTTAAGGAACAAAACAAAACTACTTTCCATTCATGTTTATTTATATATCACTTCGAAATCCAAGCTGCACAGTGTCTCACAAAAGCAGGAAAAATGAAACAGACATGTGAAAATAAAATAAAAAGATAATCCAATAAACACACACAAAAGCCAACTTTCCACTGTTCATATAATCCAACCCATTGTTAAGTACGAAGACGTGTCGACACCTGCAGGAAAACAAATTTTCGGATCAATGACCGTTGATATTATACCAAACTTATAATGTGTGTTTATGAAATATGTACTTGTTCTGCAGGATAAAGCGATCGCACTGTGACTCTATTCAGTACTTTTCTCTAAACAGGTTCACACCAGATGTGACTCAAGGACAAATCAGACCACACATACAGGCAGACATAAACACAAACACACACATTTACACACTTGCACAGCTATGAACCCGGTGTCCCATTTTGTTCTGTGCAGCTATTTGTCAAGTGAGCGTTTCAATAAAGGACAGATGCTTAAGTGGTAAACATTCTGCTGAGTATTAAGATATCTAATTTACTAACGCACACAATCAAAAATGAAAACACGTCTTCTTCTTCTTCTTTATCTTCTTTTCTCTCACGCATATTTCCTTTTTGCAGGAGATTATGTGACTGTAGTTTGAAACTTCTGATGTTATATCATGTTTGACTCAGAAAGCATATTGTGTTATATGTTTGTGTATGGATTTATTTAGGTGTTCTCCTGTTTTCCTTTAATGTCCTATTATGACTGTATTATTAACCCTTAGTGTGTGAACATCAACAAACTCACCTCATTCCTCAGCTACTGAAAGAGCCTCTTTGTCTATTGTGCTTCGGGACAATGTCTATTGTATGAGACAGAATCAGATTTCTGCCAAGCAGGTGTGTGCGTCTGTGTCGTTGTGTTTGTGTGCGTGTAGGTGGCACACTCTGTCTCCCTCTTGTCCTAATCCACTCATTTACCTGAGCTTCCCCAATGAGGAGCTTGGAGTTTTGCCAACACACACTCCAACACAGATGTGTGAAATGTTACTCCATTTAATGGGCAACTGGCTGAACTCCACCAGCTGTTTCACCCTTTTCATATGCATGCATGTTTTTGTTTGCGCTCCTGTATATGTGTGTGTGTGTGTGTGTGTGTGCGCGTATGTTCCCTAACAATATTCACAGCCATGCAAAGCTGTGGGTGGGTGGGGTGAAATCCATAAATCTTCCAGGTCTGAACAACAAACAGCCATAAATAACACCAAAACCTTGTGCAATCCCGAGACTAAAAACAGAACCAAAAGTCACTTCCACAAATCTTGACGTTTAGTTTATGGGTGTATTTATTTGGGGAAATTTTGCAACATTTTTTTTTAAATCATTCCAAAGTCCTGAACGTGTTTTGGTACATTTAATTAATGTTTCCAAACTGTTAAACTGCATTAAATGCCACGTAATTGCTTGCAAACATGATGGTTTAAGTCCCGTATTTCCTCTGTTTAAAATAATTACAAGTTAATTATCATACACTTTCCTCACACTAGACACAAACTGCAAATAATTAAAATAAACTAAAGTATTGCTCTTGTTATACATTATGAGAATAGGAGTAACACAAGGTATGAAAAATAGAACTATGAAGGTTTATGAAACCTACATCCTTGTGAAAGATCACTCTGCTTTTATACTAATAAATGTACAGGTTATTATATTTCTCCCTTTTCTGTACAGGTGGTTCATCCAGCGGCCTTAGTCCAAGGACGAAGGACGTGGCTCCTCCTCCTCCTCCTCCTCGCCCCATCCCTCCTCATCAGCTCTCCCCTCCACAGGTAGGTCACGGACATTCCTCTTTTTATGTGCTTTCTTTTCTCCTTTTATTTATTCATTTTTTCCATCTTTACTGTACTAAACCATGTCTGTTGGCACAAAGCAACGCAGTAACCACAAAAAGGTACCATTACATGTTTCTGCAAACCATGAAAGCACATAATGTCTTTGTGAACCAAAAATATTTCATTTCATTGTATTTTTTTTTCCATTTTCATGGTAAAAATAAATAGAGTGAGTTGTAAATTAATTTACTATTAATCAATTTATTTAACCAATCCAGTTGTTAGAACATGTTTTGCCTTTCATCAGTGGGTAGTTGTTGTTATTGGCTTATATACAAAATCTATGGCTTAAGCAGTTGTGAGCTTGCTCAACTTGCATCCAAACTTTAGGTTTATGCAACAAAAGCCCTTTGATTAAGATTAGTTGTGTTGCTAAATATGCTGTGAGTCATTTTTGCTGTTGTTCTTTATTAAACAAAACTCTTGTGTCTTTTTGTAACCATCGCTAACTACTGTCTTTGCCTAAATTTAACCACAAAAATGACTGAATTGTTATGTACAGTGGCAGAAAAAAATATTAGACCACCCTTGTTTTCTTCAATTTCTTGTTCATTTTAATGCCTGGTACAACTAAAGGTACATTTGTTTGGACAAATATAATGATAACGACAAAAATAGCTCATAGTAATTTAATTTCAGAGCTGATATCTATCCATTTTCCATGTTTTCTTGATAATAACTAAAATCACTTCAGTTCTTGCATCAATATCTATGGCATTGTACTGACAAAAACCGTGCTTTTATTTATTCCATGTTTTCTTTTCTGTTTGTTTTAGTCACACGATACACACAGGAGTTAGAACTGGATTGCATAACTATTGTTTTTAATGACTTTTGATGGTCTAATAATTTTTTCTGCAACTGTATAATGTAATTTCTGAATGACATTGTTAAAAAGCATGACTTCTCTCCAACTTTTTCTGAGTGTTTTATCACTATTTATTATTTTATCCTCTGCATTGTTCATGAATTTTCTTGTATCTAATATACTGATAATTTAAATGTTCATGGACACGCAGAGTAAATTCAAAAGGTTATTAAATCAGAACAGAGAAAACTGAGGCAAAATTTGTAATTCACTGAGCGTAATAACACACATCTACCATCGCTGTCATTTATGAAACATGGTTTTTACTGGTGAATTAATGTTGCAGAAAGTGACGTGTGTCAACCTTCACTACAGAACCTCTGAATATCCAAAGCTGTCATATCTGATGACTGAAAAAATGAGAAACTGCAATTTTCCAAAATGTATTAAACATTTTTAAATTAGTAGATGCTTTTGATCATTTGTTTTAAGTGTTTGATGGTCAAAATGCTACAACATGAATATGCATTGTTAAATTAACCCACAAAGACCCAGAGCTACTTTTGTGACAGTTCCCAAATGAATTTTTCTCTGTATTTAACCTTTCGTAAGTAATTTATCACCATTTCTTATAATATTATCCTCTGTATTTTGTGTTTCTTCAATAAAACTCAGGTATTTTCCCATATTTAATTTACTGATCATGTAGATGTTCATAAAAGCTCAGATTAAAGTTAATTATCATAATATCAGAAACAGAAAAAATAGGAAAAAGTAACTTTTTCAGCAAATCTATCATTAATTGAACATAAACCCAGTGTGTCCATCCACTGTCATTGATCCAAGTCCATGGGTTTTACTGGTGAATCAATGTTGTAGAAGATGAAAGTGTTTCCACGGTAACTATGGAGCCTCTGAACGTCCAAATGGGTCATATCTGAGGACCATGAAAAAAACGAAAAACTGTTTTACACCAATTATTTATATGGATTGATAGGATTAATGGATCAAAAGTCATTAAACGTTGTGATTCTGGGTCGCCAGTGGTTGTTTGGGTCTTTATGCATTAAATTGTTCAGTAAATTGTTTATTTTGTCACAAATTGTCATAGTCACCATAAACAGTCAGCTTATGACATCAAGTGCATTTTTACTTCCAAAATGTTATTCATATAATGCTACGTCTATTCTGTGTCAGGTTGCTGTTCGAGGCTCTGCTCAGACGTCGGCGGTCGAACCCTTACCTTTGACCTTGATGACCCTGTTGTTTCTGCTGCTGTCGCCATGGGAACCTCGCTGACCTTCAGTAGATGAATCCCTTTTGGGATAGAGACAGAAAGACGACCACATGCTGCATGTTTTGTGGTGTTGCTCAGCATGTGGAGTTTCTGTAAGCACAGTTCAACCACTCTGATTGTTTTGGGGTTTTTTTGTTCAAGTCCAGGCTGCTCTGTTGTGGAGACAAGCTGCTGATTTGTCACAGCTATAAATGCGCAGTATGTATTTTTGTATTACCTGTACTGACCTCTACATGTGTCTTTTTCTATTTAACTTCAATAGAATAGATTGCACAGCACTACTGACTTTTTCCGAAGGGGGATGTAAATACATATACAGGCAGGTGACAAATTAAAATACAAACCAGATGGGAGTGGTTTCTTCCAGGATGGGAATGCCTCCATTTGAAGGGTGCAAAGGTTCACTGAATGTGTTCATGAGTAAATGATGTGAATCATATGCTGTCACCTCCACAGTCCCCAGATCTCAACCCAACTGCACATTTGGCAGGTTTTGGAAAGATGTGTTAGATGGCACTCCCTACTTCCATCATCAAAACACTAAATAAGGGAATATTTTTCGGTAGAGTAGTGATTCATCCCTGCGGTAGAGTTCACAGATTTGTAGAAGCACTTCCAAAGCACTTTGATGCTCTTCTGGCAGCATGTGACGCCAACACCTTTAAACAGACACACACAAAAAAAGTGTTTAGAAGTGTGATCAACTGAGTGTGATGAAGGTACTTTTTTGGTGCGGGAGCCAAAACAGAAAAAGAGAGAAAAAGGGTTCATGGTTTTGCCTTCTGACACACACACAAAAAAAAACTTTACTCAGATAGTTTTGTCATGATTACATTTGACAAGCATATGCTTCTGTTTGTTGAAATAGAGCTGGGTTATAATTAACACCTAACAAACCAAACAAAATAACTAATTTCTCTTCAGCTACACCCTGACCATTATCAAGACGCTTTACATTGGTTTTAACTTTAATGTGTCACCTGTATGGATATAAACATATATATCAGATATATATTTATGTAAAGACTTTCTATAGATAACACTGGCTTGATGTGTAAATAGAGATTAATATAGAGCAGAACAGATGACCTATACGTTATGTTTCCCCCACACACATTAAGATCCATGACAGCTATAGTGAACCTGAAGCCTTTCACTTTTAAGGCAGCGTTGCACTTTACTGTGGGAGGAAAAAAATGTGCATGACTTTATTACAGAGAGCAAAAGTCAGGTGGCTCTAAAAGAACATAAAGCCATTTTCTGCATAGACCAGAAAACCCATAATGTGGTAATTCATAGGGATGTACAGATGGTCCTGCTGCATGATGCAGACTTTGACATTTTGGCCTGTAAATTGATGCAGTTTGAATAGAATAAAGCCCATCCAGCACCTTTTATAGTTTTTGCAGCATGTACCCTGAGCATTCAATCTCCTAAATAGTAGAGATCTTTCATAAGGGGGCATCTTCTGGCAGTTTATCATCTCATATGGACATATAATACATCTCAAAGTGTAGGTGAATGCAGAGAAAATAGGTAGAAAGTATTAGAAAATGAGCAGTGTGCAGAGTCGTAAATGCACTATGAGGATGGAGAAAAGAGCTTTCAGTTGAACTTCAGTTTGTTTTTTTTGTTTTTTTTTTGTTTTTTTTGAAAGATAAGACGCTCATTTGAGAATAAGAAAATCCAAAACAATGAGAGAAAAGACTAAACACTGCTAGTGATTCAGAGACAGAAAACACCAACTGAATAGTAAATGGGAAGACATCTGATTGTCATATGCAAACACTAAAATTTCATGTGTTTTCAAAAGCAATCTGGTTTCCAACTGCTCTAATTAAAGCTGCATTAAGAGCTCATGAGATTATGTGAATACACTAAATCTTAAAGCCTGATGCATGTGTTATTGTCTTATCTCTGTATCATGTGAAGGCAAGACACTGATCAGAGTTCAGCTGGGCCTGGATCCAAGCATATAAATTAAATATAATTCATAATAATTAGGATCATCAAGTCCCTCTGGCTCTGTTGAGTGTCAGACCGTCAAACTGTGCACAACAGTAGGACGGACAACTGGAATACAGATCAAACACAGTTAAAAGGGTGTAAATGAAGCAAGTGAAAGGTGGTGGATGCATGTATGTAGTGACTCAGATCTACACGCATCTCACTACTGCATTTATTAAATTGCTCAGATATATATGTTTAACAAAGACTATACATTTTGAACAGAGGTGGCTTGTTCTAGTGGTGATTCACGTTTTATGTGATTAATTATGCCCTGCGAATTTTCTAAAATGCTCTTTTTATAAACAGGAAGAAATGGGACTGACAGATGAGACAAGTTATGAAATACAATTAAGAGCTTAACTGTGGTGTGGTATTTGGGCACTGAGCCCAAACATCATGTTTGCTAGCGGGATGCTTTTACAACATAATCTGTCAAACAAATACGTTATTATTTGATTACTATATATGTGTTATACTCAGACAAGACGAGATTTTGGATTCAAGCCAACGTTTCCATCTTTGACAGCCCACCCCAGATGACCTCCAGCATGAACAACCCCCAACACACTCACAGACACACACAAAGACCCTAAATTGGATAAGAAAATGGATGGATAGATGCTATTTTATTGTGTTTTTTTCCAACCTGGGATAAAAACCAGGATGAGCTACTGACTGAGAGAGATTTTGAAAATGTAAAAAGTATATATTTTCATATATTTTATATGGTGATAAAACTGTTTTAAAATAATGGCATCATACAGCTCTTTTACACAATAATTTAAGTGTTAAATCAGTGTAACGTTTCAGTAAAGCTCACCTTCAAGTAGGAGCCACAAACTACTACTATTAGTACTTTTACATCAAAATGACAAAAGCATCTTGTTTGTAGTGAATACGGTGCGAATCGCTCAGTACGTTTATGTAGCGCAGATACGACTGCTGGTTGTTTGTCTACTGCTGAGTTTTCAGCCTGTGTGGTGACGCACACTGGTGGTGCTGTGTCATAGTTGAATAAATTGTTTCAGTGTATTTTATTCATGCCTAACAGCTCTCTTTGCTTAGGAATGCTAATTTTTGGTTGTAATGTAGCAGCATGTAGGCAAACCAGGGTGCAACAGATCGACCTGTTAGCTTTGTGGTTACTCTGACCACACTGAAAAATATTAATGTACACTAAACCAGTGATTGTCACATGGAAGTTAAATAAACCTGCAGTAATGTTTGTCTGCTGTTCTGTCATTTATATGAATCAAATTTGCCAATTCATGCACTGTTTTCAATAGTGTTTCATACTGCTGTCTATCAGTGGTGGTCCATCAGAGCCGAGGCCTTCTCTGCCGGTTTAAATATCATCACAAACACTGGCCTACATTTACAACCTAAATTCTAATATTTTTTCCATGAAATTGCATTAATTTATTCCCAGTAGACAATTATCTTCATTTCTTAATGTTTCTCCTTGCAGCACTGCTTCTAGTACGTGTGTGGATATAAGCTATTTTGTCCAATCAGATTGCAGTCTCTGTTTGTTGCCAGGGTTCAAAATGAATAGCACTTGTCCATGTAACTTTTTTTTTTCAATGAATCTTTGTACATAACAAACATGGCACTTTCACATTCCGTGTGTCAGTGTGGCATACATTACCTAAGGGAACAGAATATCAATTACAATTGACAAATATTAAAATACAAATCAGGAAAAAGTCTTGAAATAACAAATAATAACAATAAAAATAATATTTAAAAAAAAAACAAACAAACTGGAAAACAATTGCACAAGGGGGAAATTTGTTCAACATTTTATGTAATTTTGTGGCTTTGAGGTCTTCAATTAATTTCAGGGACTTCGAGTATTGCTTGAATTCCTTTATAAAAACAATATACTTGGGGGATGACTTCATAATTCTATTTTTGTGAACAAAAAATTTGGCAAGACACAAAATAACCGCTTGCCCATGTAACGTGGGTGTCGCTGGAAAACTTGGGAAAACAGTGCTTTCTGGATCATTAAAGAAGACCTACCTACGACAAAATGGGAGTGAAAAAGGAACAACATTTTTCTCAATTCCAATTTTCCATTTTCAACAGCACCTAAAATCAGTTAAAGAGCCATTTTCTGTTTTTCATTTTGTAATTTCAAAACGGAAATGCAATGCTGTGACATACACGTACCATACGGGAATTTGCAAAAAAAGTAGGATGGTATGGTAGGATGTACCACCTTTCTTGCCTATGATTGGCTAGAAAGGCTCTTTCGCAAATTTGCGTACCGCTGGCGTACCGTACACAGACCCTGTTTTTTTTAACCAATCAGATTTCAATTTCGCCTCACACAGGGCTAGCTAGCTGGCGCTCAGTGACGTCATGCATTCATCCTTCCTCTGATTGGACAGTAAGAGCCAAACTTACTTTGGTAGTATTCTTTTTGATTCATGCCAAAAAGAAAAAAAAAATTGAAATTAATATATTTGAGGTAGAATTTTTATGCCCACAATGGCTGACGGAGGAGAAGAAAATTATTTGGTCTTGGACATACTTAAAAGACCATTTTTAAGGTGGACTTTTCTAGAAAAGCTGGACATAGTGTGTCCATCCCTGGTAGCTGGTGGAGTGGACATTTTCTGTCTGCAAGGGAATAGAAACTTATTCCAGGAATATGAATGGACAGAGGAGACTCAGCCTTGTCCTCCATGGACATAAAAAGGACTTACTGATGAAACTGAAACACTCAGATCACCTCTGTGACAGAGTCAGTGAAGTTTTCCTGTGCAAAAAAAGGAGGCTGGATTTTGTATAGAAATAATAAGCATCTCTGGTGAGTTGGCTATGATGTCTTTTTATTACATTTTTCTAATGTTTTTGTCCTGTTATTAGATAAATACTGATTGTGAACGGCTCCAGATGATGTACATGGTACAGTTGTGGTTGTAGTGGACCTGTATATGT